>NW_020772000.1:0-11339 GCF_900518735.1 Pseudonaja textilis | reverse complement strand
AGAGGAAGGGGAAGGGAGGAAGGCGGAGGGGAGGTAGGTAAGAGGGAGGAAGGGAGAAAGGAAGGTAAGAGGGAGGAAGGGAGAAAGGAAGGTAAGAGGGAGGAAGGTAAGAGGAAGAAAGGGATGAGGGAGGGAGGGAGGGAGGAAGGAAGGAAGGCAGGTGAGAGGGGGGTAAGAGGGAGGATAGGAGGAAGGAAGGAAGGAAGGAAGGAAGGAAGGAAGGAAGGAAGGAAGGAAGGAAGGAAGGAAGGAAGGAAGGAAGGAAGGTGAGGGAGGAAGAGAAGCAGGAGGAGGGAAAGAAGGCAGGCAGGAAGGCAGGCAGGAAGTCGCAATTTGGCAGATTCTCGGCTGCCTGAGCCACCCTGCTCCTCCTTTTTCAAGGGAGTGTGAAATTCTTTTCTTAACTTTTCTCCTCAGGAGTTCTTGCCCTCCTCTCTGCTTTTGATTTCCCTGCTGCCATCAAGAGAAGTGATGGGCCTTTGATTCAGAAAATGAAGGCTTGGTAATTTGCCTTTACCTCCGAGTGAAATGAGATCATCAACTCTTCCCAGGACAATCAGAAGGAATCGGTTTCACAGAACGGTAATGCAAATGCGTCTTGCAACCTCGAGCAGGGAGTGTGCAGGCATGAAAAAAAAATAAAATGCAGAGATGGGAATGAACAAGTCATTCCCCTCCCTCCCTCCCTCCCTTAATGGGCAGGTGATGAAAGTCCCACAGAATAACAGAGTTAAAAGGGACCTGTCCAACTTAGAAGTCCAACTTCAACCTCAGGAGTCTACCCTTTCAGATAAATGTCTGTCCAATCTCTTCTTTAAAACCTGCATTCCTCCTTAGTTCCAGGTTGCTTCTCTCCTGGATTAGTTTCCATCCGTTGCTTCTTGTCCTGCCTTCAGGTGCTTTGGGGAATAGCTTGACTGCCTCTTCTTTGGGGCAGCCCCTCAAATGTTGGAGCACTGCTATCACGTCACCCCTAGTCCTTCTTTTCACTAGACTGGCCATGCCCAACTCCTGCAACCGTTGTTTATATCTTTTAGCTTCCATCTCCCTAATCATCTTTGTCGCCCTTCTCTGTGTTCTTTCTTGCCTTAAAAACCCAGTCATCTTCTTGACTCAGCCTTGTTTCCTTCGTCCAAGGTTTAAGTGGTCCTTTTTAAGAAAAGTTTATGTCTTTGTAAAGGCATCCAATTTAGGATTCCCCACACAGTACATTGTGTAGAGCAGATATTAAGTCAACGGAAGGAGAACGGTGGGCTAGTTTTCAGGAGAGCAACCTTCATTTCCTGTTCAGGAAACCCATTTTCTTTAAACAAAACACACACATACACACACAAAACTGTTCTAAATTGCACTGCAGTGGAAGGCCGATCGATTTAGCATCGGTTAATTGAATCACAATCCGTCTTGGACCATTCCAGTCATGGGCGATTCTTTCCAGGCGTGGTCTCCAATGAGAAAAGCCATTTATAAAGCAAACAAATCAGTATTCTGAAGTTATCCAGCTTTCAGGAAAGATATCTAGAAGAAGAAGGTATTATTAAAACATAAGCTTGCACCAAAGCTCGGAGGTGATCTATGCATTCCAAGATATGATTATCTCGGCCCAAGACTTCTGAGCTGGCTATTCACCTAGCTGGACCCCTTAATTAAAATTCTAAAGAGCGAAGAGCTTGGCGGAGATGGGGATTTTATTTTATTTATTTATTTTGGTCTCCTTCGGCTTCCCTGATGGGCAAAAAGGTGAACGGAGCCGGAATGAATTTTTGACTAGGCACACACACACACATTTGCCTGGATGAGTTCTCACCTCTGACATTCCCCTGATGGGAAAACAATGCATGAAAGAAATGTGCAGGCTGTTTTGCAGAGACGAGAAACAGAGAGGAATGAGGGGGGGGGGGTTGTTTGGAAATGACGTCAACATAGCAGGTCTCCCAGCCCCCCAATTTCCATTTCTGTAACCTTCACGAACCTTTTACGGATCTGAAAGATTGTCCTGTGGAGGATGGACATGTAAGGGCCCACAGATCGCTCTTCTCCTTCCAGAGGTGTCTTGTTTCGTCTTCTTGTCAGGTGGAGACTGACTCTGAGGGAAAGGAGGAACGGCCGACAGGGAGTGGAGGTGTGGCTCCGGAGGTTGTGGAGGAGGCTGGGGAAGGGCAGAGTCCGGCTGGGCAGTCAGAGGAGGACCCAGGCCCATCCCCTCTCCATCCTAGGGCACGTAGGGAGGAAAGGATAAGGGAGAGATGTGAATGGTGTGGTCTACGTGGGAGGAGAGGGCCTTGATCCCCTTCATGGGCTGCAGCTGTGACAACTGAATTAAGAGGACAGACGTGTGTATGGGTGAATGCTGGAAACAAAGCATGGAAATATCTCTAGTTTATGGTTCCTCTCTGAGTTTGCTGTCCTTCCCAGTGTGTGTTCAGTTATCTGTGGATGTCATCCAGCCCTCATCTTGACTGGTTTGTGTTGTTTTTTCCCTCCTTCTCGTAACTGTTTGTGTGGGAGTTTTTTTGTCTTCCGTCAAGGACATTTAGAGCTTGGAAGCAAAGTGAAGGAATAAAAGGGGCTTCACCGGGTTTTTGTGACTGTGTTTATTTTGTATCCCCACCCTGGGTCATCACACTTCTCTTCAAAATACAGAAGCAGGTCATGGGTGCTTCATCTCTGGAGATGTTCAAGAAGAGACTAGGCACACTTTGTCTGGACTGGTATAGGTTCTCCTGCTTGAGCGAGAGATTGGACTAAAAGACCTGCAAGCTCCCTTCTAACCCTCTTATTCTGATCTCCATCTGAGCATCTACTTCAGGAACAGTAGCTTAAGTTGGAGGTTCCTGGTGCTCAGCATTTTTCCGGGAAATTCTGCACTTCGACCTAGAGTAAAAGTATTTCCCCACAAAGACTTCTGCAGGAAATCTCTTGCTTTGGAGTGTCAAGATCCCCTTGATGTGCACTGAAGATGGTGTTCGATTTCGTTGTATGAGGTGCAAGGACAATAAAGTGAACTAAACTAAATCCCGTTAGTAATATGGAGCTATTCCCATACTCCATAAGCAGTGACATTACCCACTTTCTTCAGTGCTGTTGTAACTTCAAACGGTCACTAAACGAACTGTTTTTAAGCCGACGACTACCTGTCCTTAAATCTTGAGTAGCCTTACCAGACTCCCGCCAAAAGCAGATACTGCTAGGACAAAATCAATACCGTCAATTAAAATTTAATGCCAAATGAATGAAATGCAGCCGATTGGATGAGTCCCCGGGTATTGAAAGAATGCCACCCTTCCAACCCATTGGAAAAATTACAACTGGACGGAAATGTTTGGAAAGTCCTTAGAAGTTGCGCCTTAACCCTGGAGTGGCAGGTACCATTTGAACATCACAGCTGTGATAGACACCCACACCACACACACACACACACACACACACATCCCCCAAATCAAAGCACCTCTCGCCTCCCAGCGTTCCCTTCTGCAGGTTGATGTGAAGGTAGGGCTGAAAGACACACAACCTCCGTCTTCTCATTCCAATTTCATCATCAAGAAAGGATGGGGCTCTTCTGATCAACCGGCATCCAAGTCAACTTGTTGGAAAACGGGTTGTGTATCGGGTTCTTTTTGTGTGTGGGGAGGGCAGTGTTGTTTATTTACAGGGTGTTCGTTCTTGCCTCTGGGGTGCTTTCGGAATAAAGTCAATCAGACATGCTGAAGTTGTGTGTGACTTCCAGGTTCCTCGGGATAGGAAGCGCAGTAGAAAAGGCACGTGGGGTCTGCTCACCACAGGAGGAGTTGTGCATCCAGCCAGCAACTTAAAGCTACAAAATCCACCTGGAATGGGACCCTCTTCAACGAGGCACAAGATCCATCCCTCCTAGCCAATCCACCCCAAATATGGCTACCCTCCCTGTTCTCACCCCCACCCCCAATTCCATGAGACCCAAAGCCAAAGTTTGATTCTATTGTCTATTTTTTCTCTCTCTCCCTCTCCCTCTCCTTTATCCATCAGAAAGAAACATGAGAAAACTTGGAGAAGTCTTTCTCGGTCGCCCAACGAGAGAAGGATAGGTTGGAGTCACTTCGGATTGATCCGGGGCAGGTAAAGGCTGAACCTCCTTCAGAATCAACCCAACTAAGTCTATCGAGGAACGAGTCCTAGATCAGCGTCCTCTAGATCAGCTTTTTTGACATTGACAAGACCAATCCACGTTGTTCCTTTAAAAAAAAAAAAAAAAGTAAGAATAACACCCCAAAACCGTATGTTGGTTTTCTCCTTATAGCCATCCTGGTTTCTTTGTCTGAATCCTATTTTAATCTACCCAACCATTGGAGAGATTAAGCACGTGGGATATTGGAGAAGAGACATCCTTTGTACTTTGACGCTTGGAAAATCAATGCCTTCCGTGTTTTATCCAGTTTCTGATCATCCATTTTTGCCCCGAGCATCTCTGCACTACCAATCTAAGTCCAAAGTTGGCGTCTTTAGACATTTCTACTTCCAGACACCGGCCTGTATCTCGGTTGATGATGGGGCCATTCTGTAAGGAAGGAAGATGAAGGAGGGTGAGCTTTCATACTTTTCGAAGAGGGGCAAAGAAAAGCAAAAATAATACAAATCAGCTCCCAAACATATTGCGGGATGAAGGGCCTTTGGTAAAACCCTACAGTCGATTTGGTGAGGTAGATTTCAGACAGGTTGTCAACTCATAAACTCACTTCTATGGTCTTTTTAGAGTTGCCGACAGAAAGGGACGGGGAAGCAGTGCGGCAGCTTTCAAAACCGAAAGTGCATTCCATAAATAGTTTTCAAAGATAGTAACTAGGTGACTGAAGTTTATGCCGTGTAAAATTCTAACTGGAGAGCATGATTGATGACTCTGGGCTATGGAGGTATCCCATTGGAGAATATGAATTACGATACACCCAGAGGGGTGGGGGGAAAACCAGGGTCAAGAGTGACAGTGACTTATGTGTCTCAGAGTTGGCTAGCTGTCAGGATTCCGGCAGTTACCCCCAATATAATACAAATACAGATCAGCCCCCAAACATATTGCAGGATGAAGGGTCTTTTGTAAACCCTACAGTCGATTTGGTGAGGTAGATTTCAGACAGATTGTCAACTCATAAACTCATTTCTATGGTCTTTTTAGAGTTGCCAACAGAAAGGGACGGGGAAGCAGTGCGGCAGCTTTCAAAACCGAAAGTGCATTCCATAAATAGTTTTTCAAAGATAGTAACTAGGTGACTGAAGTTTATGCTGTGCAAAACTCTAACTGGAGAGCATGATTGATGACTCTGGGCTACGGAGGTGTCCCATTGGAGAATATGAATACAGGGGGTGGAGGGAAAACCAGGGTCAAGGGTGACAATGAATGATGTGTCTCAGAGTCGACTACACCCAGGCAATGCTGGACATGTTAACTCCTAATAAATCCTTTTGAAGTTTTGGAATTTTAGCTTGAGATTCATGGTTTAATTGGGGTAACTGCCAGAATCTTGATACAGATATTCATAAAAAGGCAGAGAAGGTGATCATCATTAAGAACAAGGGTCTTCAAACTTGGCAAGTTTAAGACTTACGGACTACAACTCCCAGAATTCCTGAGCTAACATGACTGGAGGAGGAATTCTAGGAGTTGAAATCCACAAGTCTTAAAGCTGTCAAGTTTGAGGACCCCTGATTAAGAAGCTCAGATCCCAGCATTGTTCAGCGATCATCAGCTAATGATGTCTACAGTGTTTTAGATCTTCGTCTGGCCTCAATTCTTTGACCCTCACATTTTTATTATTGGCCTCCAGCTGGTATCAAGCGGAGGGAAGGGTTGTGCAAAATTTAAAAAGAGGCTACATCTAATTAATTAGCAGTGGTCCCAAATTTTTCCGTAAAGTGAGCTTAAGAATTAGAGGTGCCATCAAGGTAAGGACAAGATAGGTGGCACCTGTTGGCTTTAGCAGGGAAGTGATCCGAATACACCATTGAAAGTCTTTGCTTATAAAATTATCAAGTCAGGATCTTAAATAATGGACTAGTCCTAACTAGATTCAAGTCCCATGCAATAAACCATCATTAGAATCTAGAATAGCAGATTTGAAGAGACTTGGGGGAGGGGTTTAGCCTCCAGTCCCCTCATCATCCTGGTTGCTGCATTCTTTCTAGCGTAGCTGTCTAGTGAGATATCTCAAACAGAACAGAATAAGAATTGGAAGGGACCTTGGAGGTCTTCTAGTCCAGCCCCCTGTCCAAGCAGAAGACCCTACACCATTTCTGACAGATGGCAGTCCAGTCTCTTCTGAACGCTTCCGGTGATGAAGCTCCCACAACTTCCGAAGCCAACTTCTGTTCCATCGGTTGATGGTTCTCACTGTCAGAAAATATCTCCTTATTTCCAGGGTTGAATCTCTCCTTGTTCAGTTTCCATCCATTGTTCCTTGTCTGGCCTTTGGGTGCCTTGGAAAACAGCTTGACCCCTTCCTCCTCTCTGTGGCAGCCCCTCAAATATTGGAAGACTGCTCTCCTGTCTCCCCTGGTCCTTCTATTCACTAGACTAGCCAGGCCCAGTTCTAGCAATCATTCATCATATGCTTCAGCCTGCTTATTTACTCCTAAATCTAAATCTAAATCTATTTAGAGATACACTGAATGATGATTCTTAGCAACCAAGCGCAAGGATCATTATCAGAACATATTTGATCCCATGCTTCTGAACTCTCAAATTCGTAAGCCAGACCTGAATAGCACTTAAATTGCTACTAGATGGAGTGAGGAGGAAACACCCTCCTATCTCAGATGAAAATTGGAAAAGCAAAAAGCAAAATATGGAAATTACACGCTGTAGTATCTAGAAGGGAAAGAAAAATCGGTTTGCTGGAAGACTGCGCTGACAATGGAGGAGATAGGCAGAATATTGGGTTTTCAAGAAAGGAGAATGTGGAGACCTGAGCACAGTGTTACTTGCTGGTGTGGAGAAGAATTTAAAATGCTTGGCTTTGTGTGTTCCAAAAAATTGAACAAGAGGAAAAGGCTGCCTCAGAGGGAGTATGCCATGAAAAAAAAAAAAAAAGACAGGTGAGGGAAAAGTTAAATATTGCAGTTTTCTCCTTCAAAAACCAAAAAAAAAAAAAATTCTACTCTTAGGAACTGGCATTGCTTGGGGGCGTCAAGAGAAGGGAGTCAAAAATAAAAATGTAATAATCAAAATGACTGATTGCTTTATCTCCCTTAAATGGAAAAAATCAAATTGTTTGAGACTCTTCATAATAATAGGAACGAGATGGGGAATATTTCTACACGTGGCTGTGTTCTTTTTCATTTATGTTTTCCCTTTCCTGTCGTCGTACCCTCCATGCTGGCTAGAACTAAAAGCCCCATTTCATTTCAGCCGCCATGTTAGCTCCCAGAATTCCATCAAACACCTGGAATCCTGAGCTCCCAGAATTCTCAGCATTTACAAAGTTCCCAGAATCCCACGAAAAAACTTCCAGGGGTCCCAACTCTCGTGGTGATTGTAGGAACAGGAATCTCAGTACATTTGGAAAGCAGTAAGTTGGCAATGACTTGGGAAGTGTAATACTGGAACAGAATCAAATTTCTCTTCTAGTTCCTCACTTATAGTTGTAGGGCGGGTTATGGGGGAAAAAAGTAGCTTTCTCTTTGCGTCCTTGTCTCTTCTGTTTGTGGGGTTCTTGGCTGCTCTCTGAGCTTGATGGTTTTCTTGCAAACGTTTCATGACCCAACGAGGCAACGTCATCACTGCTAGAAGGGAGTGGGGTTTGTGGGGAGGAGGAGGAGGACTGTGGGGGCGCTTGATGCTCTCTGAGCTTGGTGTTTGCAAATGTTTCACTGCTAGAAGAGAGTGGGGACAAATGGATAGCATTGAGCTAGTTGGGTTGTGAAACCTCTGCAAAAAAACCAGCCAAGTTTAGAGTGCACCAAGGATCCTACAGTTCTTCTCCTCCTTACCCCCCTTCCTTCTTCCTTCTGCAAACCCCACTCCCTTCTAGCACTGATTATGTTGCCTAGCTGGGTTATGAGATGTCTGCAAGAAAACCACCAAGCTCAGGGATAACCAAGGGCGCTACAGTTCTCCTCCTCCTCCTCCCTTTCTAGCACTGATAATATTGCCAAGTTCGGTCATGAAATGTCTGCAAGAAAACAACCTAGCTCAGGGAGCACTAAGGACCCCCAAAGTTGTCCTCCTCCTCTATGCAAACCTCATGTCCTTCTAGCACTGATGATGTTCCCTACTTGGGTCGTGAAATGTCTGCAAGAAAGCAACCAAGCTCAGAGAGCACCAAGGATCCCACAGTTCCTCCCTCAGCTACAAATATCCTCTTCCATTGGTATCCCGCATAGCTGTATATTCTGACATGCCTGTCATACCTGTGTGAAGTCCCAGAGTCTCTGAGTTGGTCTCAGCGTATCTTCGCATTTCTTCAGCGTGGGGGTCCTTCCTTTCCCATCATCTATGAGACATTTTGAGTCAGGTAGGAACGCTGTGGATCCCATTGGGCCCAGTTGCAACAATCCTTCGGTGCTGTAACGGACGAGCTGAGACCGAAACCAAATCAAAGGTCATAAGATCATGGTTAAGTCCACCGCAACCATGAACGCAACAAGAGAGCTTCTGGAAATGTAGCTCTCATCTCGCTTTTCAAATCCCCGCCTCTTTAAAATAGTTCCTCCTCACCGAAACCCAGGAGGTCTTGACTTTGTGGCCAATGGACCCAGGCCTGTTTTACATCAAAGGTGACCCTAGTTTGGTTTAGAGGTTCCTCAAGACTTTTGGGTGCCTTTCTAAACCTCCAGCCCCAAATCTAGTTTATGTCAGAATATTCCTGAACTGGCGGAGACGTCATGGTAACAAGGTCAGCCGATGAGGGCTGCTTTTGGAAACAGAAACTTAAGGAAGGAGTCTGGGTGTGGCTTCAGCTCTAAAACGAAACTAATCTGGACTAGTCTGCCTGCTAACCGAAACTTGCTTACAATCTCCCCTCTACCACGTTGGAAGAATCTGCTGTTGGTATTGTACATTTACTTCATGTGTTATGTATATAAAGAAGTTAATGAATCCTACTGAATCAGTTATCTGTGTGTGCTTTCTGGATTTGATTTTCTACCACGTGCTCAAACTCCATAGTTTGAGAATCGGTTTTCCTTCTCAAAAGTGAAGGTCTCCCATCAAGCTTGACGGTGACTGATAGGCCAAGTGCTGATAGGGTGGAATGGTTGGAAAGTGACCGTTGGAAGATAATGGACACTGAAAATGGAGCCGAGCTGAGCTCTATGCCCCAACGGCAGATAAACGGTAGAAGCATCTTCTAGGAGAAGGGAAACTCTGATTTCAAACCTCCACTGCCTTGTGGCTCTGTCTATTATTGGAAGAGGCTTCAGGAATCAACCTTGAGGCAAAAATCCAGGGCTGGAGCCCCGGAAGCAGTTCGTGACTGTGTACAACCATGTTCTGGTAACCCCTGCGACGCAGCTGGAACTAACCGTATTGGCTCTGCTGTTTCATTAGACTATTTCAGTGACTTGGGGATGGGGGGATCTGCTGCTTGGGTAACAGTTTATCCTCCATATGGAATAATTACCCAGGCCTCGTGCTCTGGAGAGGCACTCCAGCTTTGCACACAGCATTGAAACAACACAGGACGTGGCAGCTACCAGTTTCATAGCACGATACCCTCGTCTCCTGAGACTAAGGATGTCAAGCTTGACTTCAGAAGGACATCCAAAGGTGCGTTTTTACCTGGGAAGACATTCCGTGGCACGGATAGAGGATCGCTTTATTGTCATCTTCCGCGCCCTGGTCCAAGCAGTAGCCACTAGCTTTGCTGTTGCGTACCTGAAATCAAAACCAGGGTAGATAAGAAATGAAGGGGAAAGAAAGAAAAGAAAAGGAAGAAAGTAGGGGAGGAAAGAAGAAAAGGAGAAAGGAAGAAGGAGAAAGAGTGAAAAAAGAGAAAGGAAAAAAAAAGAGAGGAAGAAGAGGAAGGAGGAGAAAGACAGACGAGATTCTCAGTCATCCAGATCAAAGGTGCTTTTTCAAGAGACAACTGGAAAAGAAAGAGAAAGAAAGAAAGAAAGAAAGAAAGAAAGAAAGAAAGAAAGAAAGAAAGAAAGAAAGAAAGAAAGAAAAGAGAGAGAGAGAGAAAAAGAAGAAAGAGGTACATCTAAAACATTTTTGCCATACACCAAATAAATACCACTTTGGTGATTGATGGATTCCCTCTTTGAAGTTAGACCAATGTTATGGACCATGGATGGAGACTCAACCCATGTCTCCTACTCCTGAAACCATGATATCACTCTTGACTCCTATAGTGCCCGGCTTCCTTCCGCTCTCATAAACCAGAAATCAAAACCAAATTGTACCAAGTGAATGCTTTCTTATCTCATTTCCCAGCCAACAGTCCTTCCCCCAAAAAAATCAGCACCTCCACCCGGTGCAATAAAAACTGAAGAATGATTTAAATACATAAGGCAAAACTCTCCAGGATCAAACTTGGCTCAATGAGATGAGCATCTCAAGAAGTGATTGGAATCATCTCCTCTGAAAGACGATGTAAAATATCGTTTCATGGCACGTCACAAATTCCAAAGCCAGGAAGCACTGGAGTCCTTCGTGTTCCCAAAATGTGCTGCCAGCATTTAAGTGAGACCAGTGTTGCTTTACGACACACGGGATGTTATTCAGGAGTGAAGATGTGCTGGGGTTTGGTTTTGTTTTTATGACCCAGGCTTTATAAAAAAAAAAAAAAATAGAGTGTTTCGATGGATGGGAAATATATTTTTACAGCCTCTCGGTATGTTTTATATCCTTCCTCGTATATTTAGTTGCTCCGTTGACAAGAGGCCAAAGACAACGAGGCTGGTTTTTTTTTATTAGGATGTCTTTGAACAGGGAAATAAAAATAATAATGGGGAAGCTATCTTCCAAATCGCAATTCCAGGAGACAACCGGCGAGAAGCTGTCTGGTTGTACATCACACACATAACTTGATTAGCAATTACATCTGGGCAGCATAAATATGAGCACCAAGCCAAAATTCGCCTTGGCCATTTCTCAAAAATGTCTTTTCCCCTGTTGAAAGCAGCTTCCTCTCTTTGTGCCTCCCTCCTCCTTCAGGCTCTTGAGGAATATTTCTGAATTTATGGGGGGTGTTTTTCAGCTGGAGTGTGGAAGGGGGGGGAACACACTTCCTTTGATGTGACTCTATATCGCTCTGCAGCATCTCTGATTAGAGAGACAGTTTGGTCTAATGGTTAAGGCGCCTGGCTAGGAACCAGAAGATGGGGAGTTCTAGTCCTGTCTTTGGCCTGAAAGCCGGTTGGGTGACTTT
>NW_020771999.1:0-11345 GCF_900518735.1 Pseudonaja textilis | reverse complement strand
TCCTAGCAATTAAAGTTGGCAAATCTCAGGAACGAAAAAAAAAAAAACACCCATCATCTTGTACATAGTTCCCCCCTCCTTTTACCTCGCTCATTATTGCTTCCCTGAAAAAGAATTAAATAATAAGACTGTCAACTCATGAAATATTTCTATGGTCTTTTTAGTTGCCAACAGAAAGGGAGGCGGGAAAGGGGTTTGAAAAAGCAGTGCGGCAGCTTGGAAATTGAAAGTGCATTCCATACATAGTTTTTCAGAGATAATAACTAGGTGACTGAAGTTTCTGCCATGCAAAAATCTAACGGGAGAAGAAGATTGATGACTCTTGGCTATGGATGCGGTCTCATGGGATAATATGAATTACGATACACCCAGGGGGTGGGGGAAAACCAGGGTCAAGGGTGACAGTGAATGATGTGTCTCAGAGTTGGCTACAGTGCCAGATATGTTAACTTCCAATAAATCTTTTTGAAGTTTTGGAAGTTTGGCTCGAGACTCTTGATTTAATTGGTGGTAACTGCCGGAATCCTGACAAAGACTTTGATGCTTTTTGAATGAGGGCAGTCAATGCTTAGGTGTGAGAAATATAAATTTAACAAGGTGACAGAGAATACAGAGTTGGAAGGAACCTTGGAGGTCTTCTTGGAGGACTTATAGTTACAGTTTTTGTTGACCACGTTTTGGACTTGATTCTCTGCAGCCAAAGGCTGTTCCTGGGAGAGTTTTTCTCCAGCCCAGAAGGTAACCAGGACATTGGGGGGCAAAGTTGGAGCTAATAAAGGGACTCCTACTGATTACCTGACTGTGTTGCCTTTGTGCCATGTCCTGGGTCATCACACCTGCATTGCATTGTGGGATGGTTGAAGAGAAAACCTCGAGACCGTGGGAAAGTTTTGGAAGGAACGATTGAGAGAAGGGTGAAATTACACCCATTCTGCAAAAAGTGGCAAAGCATGAGAAAGAGAACAGTTGTTGTTTTTTTTCAGAAAGATGCCTTGGTGATGAGGATTGTTCTTCCTTCCACATTTTGCTGCAATTCTTGGCCTTTATCTGAGGATCTCCAGAGGAATCCAAGAAGAATTCCTTAACGCTTCTGAACTTTTTTTTCCCCCTGTTGCTCTGCTAATGTCCCTCCAATAAAGAAGGCCTTTAAACATTCTTTATAGAGTCCACTCCACCTGCCCTTGTGGAATAAATCATTTGACCTAAATTACATTCCACAAAGCTTGGGAACATGATACTATTCTGCATTCCTGACCTTTGGAGCTGTTCAAGAGATGAGAAAAAGACTGATTTCTAAAGACAACTTTCTGACCTCATTTTAATTTCAGTCGTTGCAATCTTTACTCTGATACGGAACAGCCACAATGAAGGCACCCTGTGAAACAAGAAGGCATAGCTCTCTCAAAATACTCCTTACTAGCTAAAAGCTAAATATCATTTTGTCTGCCCTTAGAAGGCATCTTCTTAATTCATCTCTGCAATCGGCTGAGTACATACGGCTACAGCCACACAGGGATCTTAACCTGGTTGTTGGCATTAATAATTTTTTTAAATTTTAGCTTATACAAATGGTAAACAAACCTGTGGGAACACAATCAGTATGTCCTGGTTTGTTTAAATACAGTTTATTGCAGACTATAATTAGCTGGACTGACAGACTGTACCGAGCCAGAATCAAACCAAGCATTTATAAACTCGGGAAGAGCTAAATCCTTTATAGACACAGATTTACGGATGTTTCTTGACAGATAATAAATTGTAACGGTTCTAGGTTTGTTGTGTGCATGGAGGTGTGATATACGTTGAGTTGCTCTATAGATGCAATATTTATTTATTTGTATGCGGAGGTCTATTGAATTAATAATAAAGTTGTTTTACTAAGCCTCGTGATGGCTTAAGCATGCTGTGCGGCCCACAGTTTTAAATCTTTTGAGGGGTAAATGCAGCCCTATTCTTAAATTGATCAAAGAGTCCATATTTTTTTCTTCTCTTCCTACAATTAGAAATGACAATACCAAAACTTTAAATGATCCCCATCTCTTTTATTTAAAAAAAATGTGATGAATTCATGGTAAAAGACCAACTTATCTGTGATTAGATTTAGGAGTAACCTGAGAAATTTCAAGAACAGTGGAAGAGAAACTGGAGTCTATTTCAGTAATGATTTAACTGAAAATTAAATTAGGAACAGTGCTTTGGCCCCTGAGGAACAGTAATTTTGCTTTTAATGGTAACTCATTTTTCCAGGGTATGGAAATTCTTGCAAACTTTAGTTAAACATTGGCCTCTCTAGTTATTTATTTGCTGGTGCTCCAATTAACAAATTCTGTCTTTCTCTCCCATCTAATCCCTTGCAAAATCATCTTTGATTTTATGCATCAGGAAAAGCCTGTCCTTTAATCTCACACTCTGGCAAAGTGTGTCTAGTGGGGAAAAAAGGGGGCTAGGGTTGACATGATAGCACTATTCGGATATCTCAAGGGCTGCCACAAAGAAGAGGGAGGGTCAACTTATTCTCCAAAGCCCCTGAAGGCAGGACAAGAAGCAACGGATGGAAACTAATCAAGGAGAGAAGCAACCTAGAACTAAGGAGAACTTTTCTGACAGTGAGAACAATTAATCAGTGGAAGAAATGCTCCCCATTTTTCCATAAGTTGGGGGTGCTCCAGCAATGGAGGTTTTTAAGAGACGGGACAGCCATTTGTCTGGGATAGGGTTGGTCTAGAGATCCACAGATAAAGGCCAAGAATTGCAGCAAAATGTGGAAGGAAGAACAATCCTCATCACCGAGGCATCTTTCTGGAAAAAAAAACAACTGTTCTCTTTCTCATGCTTTCCCGCTTCTTGCAGAATCTCATCCTTGGGTGTAATTTCACCCTTCTCTCAATCGCTCCTTCCAAAACTTTCCCACGGTCTCAAGGTTTTCTCTTTAACCATCCCACAAAGCAATGCAGGTGTGATGACCCAGGACATGGCACAAAGGCAACCCAGTCAGATCATCAGTAGGAGTCCCTTTATTAGTTCCAACTTTGCCCCCCTGGTTACCTTCTGGGCTGGAGAAAAACTCTCCCAGGAACAGCCTTTGGCTGCAGAGAATCAAGTCCAAAACATGGTCAACAAAAACTGTAACTATAAGTCCAATCAAGTCAAAATGAGGTAATGAGTCCAGCAGGGCAGGAGTAGGAATTCCATATGTGAAGGAATGACAGTAATTCAACATGGTTGGGAGGATGCCAGAAATGCAGATAAGCAAAGTCAACACAAGATAAACTCCCGTTTGTTCCCAACAGCTGCTGCACTCAGCATGCATTTCTTTTAAACTCTCATTCCCAGGTGTGGCTAATGAAGGGAATCAGGGCCCTTTCCTCCCCCATAAGCGATGCAACCCACGTTGCTCCCTTCTCCATTCCTCCCTGTTTGCCCTAGAATGAAGACAGGGTGGGCCTCGGTCTTCCTCTGAACTCCTTCTCCCTTGTTCTACCACTTCCCTGCTCTGCCGAGCCAGACTTTGCCCTTCCCCAGTTTCCTCCACAGCCAACAGAGCCACACTCCCACTCCCTGTCAGCTGTTCACCTTCCTCCTCGGATTCAGATTCTGACAGGGGCATGGCAGCAGGAACATCTCCCCAAATGCATTGCTTTGTTCATCTTTAAGTGTAATTGCTCCATTTGAAAGGAGAGGAGACAGGTGTGGTCTCTAAAATGCCCACAAGGTAAGGGACGTCACCTGGAAGACAGAGAGATCTCACAGCAATGGATTCAAAGAGGTGGATTCCTGTTCTCCTAAGCCAAGGTTGTTGGGTTTGTTTGAACCTGGGTGGAAAGTTGAGTGTGGGATCTCAGATTTTGCTAGGCATCTGTTGGTTTCTTCTGGAGGAAGGTGCAACTATGTGCCACGTCTAAATTTCATTCTCACTCTGAAGATTGTTGGCATCTTCAGAGTTAAACTTCCTTGTGTTAGAATGATGGGGAGCTGTCCAAGGTCCTGATTCTAATTTGCAAACTCTTTCAACATGCAGTTCGCCCAATCATTTTAGGGCCTTGCTGTTGAATTTTCAGATAATACAATTTTAAAAATTTTCTGTAATATATATATTTTTTAATTCTAACCTGCAGCCTCTTTCTTTAAGTGTGCACTTTGCACAATTAAAAGGCATTTAAAAAAAGAACTAGATAACTTTCTGCTTTTTATCATCAAAATGATTTGATGAGCAGAATAATATGAGAAGGATTTGATGCCGTTTGATTTAGACTAGTTCTTTCCCAGCCTGGCAAACTTAAAAGTATGAATTTCAGTTCTCAGAATTCCCCATCCAGCACAGACATTGCTATGAATTCTGGGAACTGAAATCCAAACATCTCAAAGGAGGGGAATTGTTGGTTTAGGTAGATACTTTGATCCTTACAATGGATGAGTTCATGCAATACGTTAAGTTAATGGTGGAGTGTTACAGCACAGTGTGTACTGCAAGCTTCCAAACTTCTGATATGTTGTATGAACTCAGCTAATTGTGGACAATATTATCTTTAGATGTCCCATTTCCCCAAGCCCTGAAACAGAAGACAGATGGGATCTCAGCTAGGATCATTCTGAGACTGGATGAGGTCAAGCAAAGACAGTGGAACACAATTCATGGTGGATGCACCACAATAGTGTTCCTCTTCCAGCGTTGAGCCACAAATCCGATTTCTGCGACAGCTGAAGCATATAAAGATCTGCTTCTGCACGCAAAGCAAACATCAGCATTCCAACAGAAGTCTAGCTGGACTTCAAACCAGCTGTGGGTAGCCAAGTTGGCATCTCCAAGTTTGTGGAGAATGGATAGGAATTTGTAAATAACATCTCCTAACTATAGACAAAAGCAAAAGAGGTTAGTATAAAGAAGCTGAAATAAAGCAATTCTAAGCATCGTCTTATGAATTAAACAAATTAAACTTAAATGTTCACTCTGTTATCGAGGAGAAAAAAAAAACAGGTTATCAATTTACCCTTAACTGCCTAAGGAATGGATTAGCAAGCTTTCTTTCTTTCTTTCATTCTTCCTTCCTTTCTTTCTTCCTTTCTTTCTTCCTTTCTTTCTTTTCTATCTATATATCTATCTCTTTCCTTCTTCCCTCCCTCTTTCCTTTCTTCCTTCTTTCCTTCTTTCTTTTTTCCTTCCTTCCTTCCTTTCTTTCTTTCTCTTTCCTTCCTTCTTTCCTTCTTTCTTTCTTCCTTTCCTTCCTTCCTTCCTTTTTTGTTTTTTTTGCTGTGTGTGTCTTTGCATAGCACTAAATTGTCCAGGTTGGTCTGAAATGGTTCCAAATTAGCCAAAACCTTTGGAACAGAGCAGGACAAACTTTGGATTGGGTGAGTCACTGATTTGCAATTGTGATACATGAACTCAAAAGCGCATGGCTTGTGTGTGTTCCCCAATCCCCCCACCAGACCCCTTCAAAATGTTAGGTCATTTGAATTGTTGAACATTTCTTCTTTGCCATGCCGGTGGCTGACATTTTGTTTGTATAATGTGCCTTCCCCATTGTTTTCTCCCTTTTGAGCATGGTGGGTTTTCCTAGAATAAGTTCAAGAGTTGCCACCATTCAAATTCATCAGAACATGAATCCAATGGTCCCAGATTTGGTCATAATTGGTTGCATAGTGCCCGAGGGCAGGAAGGAAGGAACAAAAAGAGATCAGCGGATACAGATGGGGAAATAGTTTTATTATTCCATAGAAGAAAATCTCATTTAAAAGGACAACAGAAAACCAAGGCCTCTTCCTCGGTGTGTTTGGGGCTGCAGAAACTATCAATTGATACATGAGTCCTTGACGTTTTACAAGGTCAAAAGAAATGAAACAGCAGTGACAGGAGCAGATCTGGAGAGGAATAAAAATTTCGGCAACAAATGGCTACATCAAACGCAATTATATCTGAGGATTCACAACAATTACGTACAGGAATGGGCAGCAACTTAAGTGGTAGGAGTAGTAGAGTGGACAGATTTGTGGATGATAGAACTGCCCATCTGTGAACATCTTCTTGAAGCCTAGACAGATGGAGAACAATACAGGCACGCTATATGAATGAAAGAATGAAAGAATGAATGGATTCTTTATTGGCCAAGTGTGATTAGACACACAAGGAATTTGTCTTGGTGCATATCTGTGTGTATGTGGGTATCTGCTTAAGGGTTATCCTTTGAGAGCTAAATGCAACCAAATTTCATGTTCATACATGTTCATGTATGCTGGTCAGTGTACATTTAAAGTGACAATGAAGTTTTATTCTATTCTCTTCTGATCTTCCTTGAGAAGGCTCAACCATCTGTTAGAGCAGAATCCTGAATACTTTCAGGGTTTGACCTCGATCCCATAGATTGCAAGGACAAACTGGGTTAGAAGAGAAGGCAGGCATGGCAAGGATTAACCATGATATGCTGGCAGGGAAATACCTCCAAACTTTACATTTTGCTCTCCAATCTCCCTGCTGATGACATAATTTACTTCGGTAGATTTGTTCCAACAACCTATTAATTTACCGCCAATAACTTCAGAAGGAATGCTAGAAAAAGTTGAACAGATCACATACCTCGGTTCTCATTTACATGAAAGCTGGAACGTAACCAGGGATGGGCTTCAAAATTTTTAGCAATGGGTTCTCTGCCTGGTTGCTATGTGAGTGTGGCCTAGTTGGCCTCCTGCACCGTGGCAGCGGGGGGGTGGGTGTTTGTGCCCTCCCCGGGCTCCGGAGGCTTTCCTTGAGCCTCTGGGAGAGTGAAAATTGCCTCCCCAGCCTCCAGAAGCTCTCTGGAAGTTGGAAACTGCCCCATTTCCAGCCTTCTCAAACTTCCAGGAGGCCCTGAGCCTCCACACACGCCCTGCACTTAACTTGCATCCAAAACGGGCCAGGTGGGGGCTCTTGGGAGGGAAGGGGTGGGAGGGGCAGCCAGGAGTGAAATTTGGAGGTGCTCTGAACTGCCCAAAGGATGTCCTGAACCCCTGCCAACCCCCCAGCAGCCCACCCTTGCTTCAAGTAGTTTCCTAGCAGTTTGAAACGATGATAAAAATGGATGCAAGTCTAGCTCCTTGAGAAGAAACAGTTAACACCCCAGTTCCGTCGGAAGAAACAAGCCAGCAAAATTAAACTTCCCTTCATCAAAACTCCAGGAAATTCTATACTTTGCCCAGCAGGAGACTCTCCACAAAGCAGGGCACTTCCATTTAGAGTCTGTGCATTCTGCAAGCACCCTGCTTTTTACCGCTGCCAACAGAGAACCTGAAAATAAATTCACTCCAGCCAAATGAAGAAGAAGGGGATGAGAAATGCAGGCACAGCAGAACAGCAGAAGTTTACAAGACCTCTTCCCATGGAAATCTGTCTTTTAGTTAGAGGGAGTTGTAGTCAGTTAGTGGGAGAGACCCCTCTCACCAAGACTGATAGAGAAAAAAAAACCCACTGGAATATAAATTCAGAGCAAACGCCACTCTCTACAAGCACTGATGATGTTACTTAGATTGGTCATGAAACATCTGCAAGAAGACAACCAAGCTTAGGGTGCATCAAGGACCCCCATAGTCCTCCTCCAGTCCATAAATCCCAACCCCTTCTAGCACTGATGATGTTAGCTAGCTGGGTCATGAAACATCTGCAAGAAGACAACCAAGCTCAGGGGTCATCAAGGAGCCCACAGTCCTTCTCCTCCTCTCCATAAAGCCCACTGAACTTGGTGGTTTTCTTGCAGATGTTTCATGACCCAACTAGGTAATACCATCAGTGCTGGAAGAGAGTGGGATTTGCAGAGAGAAGGAAGTCTATGGGGTCCTAAGTGCTTTCTGAGCTCGGTGCTGATGATTCCAGGGTGGACCGCTGATGATGCTCCCTAACTGGGTCATGAAATGTTTGCAAGGAAACCACCAAGTTCAGAGAGCACCAAGGATTCCGCAGTCATCCTCTTCCTCCCCACAAATCCCAAATCCCACCCCCTTCTAGCACTGGTGATGTTAGCTAGTTGGGTCATGAAACATCTGCAAGAAAACAACCAAGCTCAGAGACCACCAAGGACCCCATGGCTCTCTTTGCTTACTACCACATACCCCAACCCAAAAGAGACCTCAGTCTGATCTTTTCCCTACTTTTGTATCCTTCTTGTTGATCCCATGGGTGTTCTCCCTTCAATTTTTCCTCTCCTTGACTTTTTTTTCCCCTTTAAACCATGTTGCGCCATCCAAGGAGGGACGTGGTGGCTCAGCGGCTAAGACGTTGAGTTTGTCGATCAGAAAGGTCGACGTTTGGTGGTTCGAATCCCTAGCACCACATCACGGAGTGAGCTCCCGTTACTCGTCCCAGCAGCTTCTGCCAACCTAGCAGTTCGAAAGCATGTAAAAAATGCAAGTAGAAAAATAGGGACCCCCTTGGTGGGAAGGTCACAGCGTTGTGTGCGCCTTCGGAGGCATTTAGTCATGCCGGCCACATGACCACAGAGACGTCTTTGGACAGCGCTGGCTCTTCGGCTTTGTAACGGAGATGAGCACCGAGGGGAACCTGTGCCTTTATGCCATCCAAGAGTCGAAGAAATTGATGCTGGAGTCTATCAATTAGCATGCTTTCCACAAATCTCTCGTGCTTGGTGTGCCACTTCTGCCCCAATATTGTTGTTGTTTTTACTCCTCATTGGATACAGAATTCTGTGATTAAAAGTGGAGTCTTAAAAACAGATCAATCAATCAATCACCATATTATTCACCAAAGGAGATGATGCTGGAAACCCTGCAGCAAGCTCTGGGCTAAAGAACAAATGAATCTTTCTTGGGCAACCGTAGACTTGTAATCTGTCCCTCCCTGAAAATCTAATTTCTCAAGCCCTTGGCGCCGAGTGTGGCCCAGTGATGTTTCCTTGCTCTCTTTAATTAATTTTAAAAGGAAAGGAGCCTATATATCTTTTCTTTCCCTCCCTCCTTCTCTGTCTTCTCTTTTTCCCCCCTACTTTCTACTTTGGACAGCTGGTGAATTCATATGCGCGGGTATGTTTTTGAGTGCACGAGATGAAAATTAAAATAACTCACAATTAATTCTGGAGAATTACTGCTTGGGAGAATGATGCAGAAATTGAAAGCTAGCCCTTGAGTTTTAAAGGAGTCCATCCTTCAGTTGGAGGGCAAACTGATGGTCATTATTAAAGGTCATCCTGAGTAGTTCCCTCCTCCTTTAAAAACTCAACCCCCTAGAGTAAAATGTCCCAAAAGTGCTTTTTCAAAAGACAATTGGACTTTGTTTTTCCTCAAAGAGATTTAACTTCTCATCCAAGAAGCTTCTTCACTTCTTCAGAAGGCAACTGGACTTGGTTTTTCCTTGAAGACATTTCATTTCTCATCCAAGAAGCTTCTTCTGTTCTTCAGAACAGAACAGAAAAGTGTAGAAAAGAAGGGAGAAAGGGGGCATCGGTGCAATAGAATAAGATCAACACTCAACTTTTTACTTTTACATAATTGTATAAACTAGCCATTTCTCTAACAACAAACCAATCTAATTGGTAAAACCCAAAACGAAACTTTCACCACCACCACCCCGAAGCAGTTTCTGGAAGTTGAAACAAAAGTACTCACATTTTCCCACCCTTTGATCAAAACTGTCAATTTAGCCATTCCACTAACTCCATCACAGCTTTTGCAGCCATTTGTCCATTGTGGGATTGAAGTGGAAAGACAGTCATTCACGTAGATTCTGAGATCAACCAAGGTCAACGAGAGGCACTTGATCAAGGTCAAGTTTTGAATGCTCTTTCAGAAATGAGTGTAAGCCTCTGGAAAGAATGGCCATTGTTCCTTTGCCATCCCTGAAAGGAAGAGATGGAATTAAACGGGGAAAAAAGGGGGGTCACCTTAACTGTTGAGGGCTCCCCTTCTGGCTCCACCCATCTCCTGTTCAGCTCTTCCCATCATTAAACTGAGTCAACGCGCCCCATTGTTTCTGCAAAAATATAAAGTCTACAGGAGTAAAAAGTGTTCTAAATAATGTTAAATCCTGCCCTTCCTTTTCTATGTGCAGAAGGAGAGGGAAAAAGAGAAATAAAAGGACTCTAAAAAAATTCTCAAGCAGCCACATTAATAATGCCTTCCGAGAAATAACAGCTTGGTTCTTTTTGAAAAGGGGGGGAGAAAATGGCCTCATTCCAAGCTAAAAACTCCAAAATGGATGGCTGTTGACATGCTTTGCATTGAAATTGTGATATAGGAGTGGGGAAATGTGTGCATATATGTAATGGAGAGAGAGAGAGAGAAAGACAGACAGACAGAGAGAAAGACAGACAGACACACACAGAGAGAGAGACAGAGACAGAGACAGAGAGAGAGTCAGAGACACACAGAGAGAGAAACAGAGAGACAGAGAAAGAGAGACAAAGAGAGAGAGACAGAGAGTCAGAGAGAGAGAGACACACACACACAGAGAGAGAGAGAGAAACAGAGAGACAGTCAGAGAGAAAGAGAGACAGAGAGACACAGAGATTGAGACAGAGAAAAAGACAGAGACAGACAGACACACAGAGAAAGAGAGAGTCAGAGAGAGAGAAACAGAGAGAGAGACAGAGATAGACAGAGAGAGACAGAGAGAGAGAGAGTCAGAGAGAGAGAGACACAGAGAGACAGAAACAGAGAGAGAAAGAGACAGAGAAAGAGAGAGAGTTAGATAGATAGTCTAATTTGCCCTCTCATGTTGAATTCCAAGCCAATTAGATTACATAAGCAAATGAAGTCAATTGCACATGAGAACGAACTGTTGTCCTTTGATCTAAGTTTTGTTGTAATCCTCTCTGTCTATTAGCATGAGATAATCGAGGCTGACAGAACCAAAGACGTAAACTGCACAGCTGAGACAGGAAGCCCACCCAAAGGCTCTAAATCAGGATAAAGACGATTGTTTCTAGGATCCAGATTCATGGTTCCTTGTGTTGTGAAGGGGAAAGCATCATTTGCTCCCTTAGAAGACAATGTTTGCAGCCCAGGGTTGAACTGTGGGGTCCTTGGTGGCCTCTGAGCTTGGGGGACGTTTCATGACCGAACTAGGGAAACATTATCAGGCTAAGGGGAAGTGGGGTTTTATGGAGTGGAGAAGAAGGAGGTGGAGATGGAGGTGGCAGTGGAAGAAAAGGAGAAGGAGGAGGAGAACTGTAGGTCCTTGATGTCTCTGAGCTTAATGATCTTCTTGTGGACATTTCATTACCCAACTGGGTAACATAAACAATGAATGGGATGTGGGAAGAGGAGGAGGAGGGGGAGGGGGGGGAGGAGGAGGAGGAGGAGGAGGAGGAGGAGGAGGAGGAAGAAGAAGAAGAAGAAGAAGAAGAAGAAGAAGAAGAAGAAGAAGA
>NW_020771997.1:0-11346 GCF_900518735.1 Pseudonaja textilis | reverse complement strand
TCCTAGCAATTAAAGTTGGCAAATCTCAGGAACGAAAAAAAAAAAAAACACCCATCATCTTGTACATAGTTCCCCCCTCCTTTTACCTCGCTCATTATTGCTTCCCTGAAAAAGAATTAAATAATAAGACTGTCAACTCATGAAATATTTCTATGGTCTTTTTAGTTGCCAACAGAAAGGGAGGCGGGAAAGGGGTTTGAAAAAGCAGTGCGGCAGCTTGGAAATTGAAAGTGCATTCCATACATAGTTTTTCAGAGATAATAACTAGGTGACTGAAGTTTCTGCCATGCAAAAATCTAACGGGAGAAGAAGATTGATGACTCTTGGCTATGGATGCGGTCTCATGGGATAATATGAATTACGATACACCCAGGGGGTGGGGGAAAACCAGGGTCAAGGGTGACAGTGAATGATGTGTCTCAGAGTTGGCTACAGTGCCAGATATGTTAACTTCCAATAAATCTTTTTGAAGTTTTGGAAGTTTGGCTCGAGACTCTTGATTTAATTGGTGGTAACTGCCGGAATCCTGACAAAGACTTTGATGCTTTTTGAATGAGGGCAGTCAATGCTTAGGTGTGAGAAATATAAATTTAACAAGGTGACAGAGAATACAGAGTTGGAAGGAACCTTGGAGGTCTTCTTGGAGGACTTATAGTTACAGTTTTTGTTGACCACGTTTTGGACTTGATTCTCTGCAGCCAAAGGCTGTTCCTGGGAGAGTTTTTCTCCAGCCCAGAAGGTAACCAGGACATTGGGGGGCAAAGTTGGAGCTAATAAAGGGACTCCTACTGATTACCTGACTGTGTTGCCTTTGTGCCATGTCCTGGGTCATCACACCTGCATTGCATTGTGGGATGGTTGAAGAGAAAACCTCGAGACCGTGGGAAAGTTTTGGAAGGAACGATTGAGAGAAGGGTGAAATTACACCCATTCTGCAAAAAGTGGCAAAGCATGAGAAAGAGAACAGTTGTTGTTTTTTTTCAGAAAGATGCCTTGGTGATGAGGATTGTTCTTCCTTCCACATTTTGCTGCAATTCTTGGCCTTTATCTGAGGATCTCCAGAGGAATCCAAGAAGAATTCCTTAACGCTTCTGAACTTTTTTTTCCCCCTGTTGCTCTGCTAATGTCCCTCCAATAAAGAAGGCCTTTAAACATTCTTTATAGAGTCCACTCCACCTGCCCTTGTGGAATAAATCATTTGACCTAAATTACATTCCACAAAGCTTGGGAACATGATACTATTCTGCATTCCTGACCTTTGGAGCTGTTCAAGAGATGAGAAAAAGACTGATTTCTAAAGACAACTTTCTGACCTCATTTTAATTTCAGTCGTTGCAATCTTTACTCTGATACGGAACAGCCACAATGAAGGCACCCTGTGAAACAAGAAGGCATAGCTCTCTCAAAATACTCCTTACTAGCTAAAAGCTAAATATCATTTTGTCTGCCCTTAGAAGGCATCTTCTTAATTCATCTCTGCAATCGGCTGAGTACATACGGCTACAGCCACACAGGGATCTTAACCTGGTTGTTGGCATTAATAATTTTTTTAAATTTTAGCTTATACAAATGGTAAACAAACCTGTGGGAACACAATCAGTATGTCCTGGTTTGTTTAAATACAGTTTATTGCAGACTATAATTAGCTGGACTGACAGACTGTACCGAGCCAGAATCAAACCAAGCATTTATAAACTCGGGAAGAGCTAAATCCTTTATAGACACAGATTTACGGATGTTTCTTGACAGATAATAAATTGTAACGGTTCTAGGTTTGTTGTGTGCATGGAGGTGTGATATACGTTGAGTTGCTCTATAGATGCAATATTTATTTATTTGTATGCGGAGGTCTATTGAATTAATAATAAAGTTGTTTTACTAAGCCTCGTGATGGCTTAAGCATGCTGTGCGGCCCACAGTTTTAAATCTTTTGAGGGGTAAATGCAGCCCTATTCTTAAATTGATCAAAGAGTCCATATTTTTTTCTTCTCTTCCTACAATTAGAAATGACAATACCAAAACTTTAAATGATCCCCATCTCTTTTATTTAAAAAAAATGTGATGAATTCATGGTAAAAGACCAACTTATCTGTGATTAGATTTAGGAGTAACCTGAGAAATTTCAAGAACAGTGGAAGAGAAACTGGAGTCTATTTCAGTAATGATTTAACTGAAAATTAAATTAGGAACAGTGCTTTGGCCCCTGAGGAACAGTAATTTTGCTTTTAATGGTAACTCATTTTTCCAGGGTATGGAAATTCTTGCAAACTTTAGTTAAACATTGGCCTCTCTAGTTATTTATTTGCTGGTGCTCCAATTAACAAATTCTGTCTTTCTCTCCCATCTAATCCCTTGCAAAATCATCTTTGATTTTATGCATCAGGAAAAGCCTGTCCTTTAATCTCACACTCTGGCAAAGTGTGTCTAGTGGGGAAAAAAGGGGGCTAGGGTTGACATGATAGCACTATTCGGATATCTCAAGGGCTGCCACAAAGAAGAGGGAGGGTCAACTTATTCTCCAAAGCCCCTGAAGGCAGGACAAGAAGCAACGGATGGAAACTAATCAAGGAGAGAAGCAACCTAGAACTAAGGAGAACTTTTCTGACAGTGAGAACAATTAATCAGTGGAAGAAATGCTCCCCATTTTTCCATAAGTTGGGGGTGCTCCAGCAATGGAGGTTTTTAAGAGACGGGACAGCCATTTGTCTGGGATAGGGTTGGTCTAGAGATCCACAGATAAAGGCCAAGAATTGCAGCAAAATGTGGAAGGAAGAACAATCCTCATCACCGAGGCATCTTTCTGGAAAAAAAAACAACTGTTCTCTTTCTCATGCTTTCCCGCTTCTTGCAGAATCTCATCCTTGGGTGTAATTTCACCCTTCTCTCAATCGCTCCTTCCAAAACTTTCCCACGGTCTCAAGGTTTTCTCTTTAACCATCCCACAAAGCAATGCAGGTGTGATGACCCAGGACATGGCACAAAGGCAACCCAGTCAGATCATCAGTAGGAGTCCCTTTATTAGTTCCAACTTTGCCCCCCTGGTTACCTTCTGGGCTGGAGAAAAACTCTCCCAGGAACAGCCTTTGGCTGCAGAGAATCAAGTCCAAAACATGGTCAACAAAAACTGTAACTATAAGTCCAATCAAGTCAAAATGAGGTAATGAGTCCAGCAGGGCAGGAGTAGGAATTCCATATGTGAAGGAATGACAGTAATTCAACATGGTTGGGAGGATGCCAGAAATGCAGATAAGCAAAGTCAACACAAGATAAACTCCCGTTTGTTCCCAACAGCTGCTGCACTCAGCATGCATTTCTTTTAAACTCTCATTCCCAGGTGTGGCTAATGAAGGGAATCAGGGCCCTTTCCTCCCCCATAAGCGATGCAACCCACGTTGCTCCCTTCTCCATTCCTCCCTGTTTGCCCTAGAATGAAGACAGGGTGGGCCTCGGTCTTCCTCTGAACTCCTTCTCCCTTGTTCTACCACTTCCCTGCTCTGCCGAGCCAGACTTTGCCCTTCCCCAGTTTCCTCCACAGCCAACAGAGCCACACTCCCACTCCCTGTCAGCTGTTCACCTTCCTCCTCGGATTCAGATTCTGACAGGGGCATGGCAGCAGGAACATCTCCCCAAATGCATTGCTTTGTTCATCTTTAAGTGTAATTGCTCCATTTGAAAGGAGAGGAGACAGGTGTGGTCTCTAAAATGCCCACAAGGTAAGGGACGTCACCTGGAAGACAGAGAGATCTCACAGCAATGGATTCAAAGAGGTGGATTCCTGTTCTCCTAAGCCAAGGTTGTTGGGTTTGTTTGAACCTGGGTGGAAAGTTGAGTGTGGGATCTCAGATTTTGCTAGGCATCTGTTGGTTTCTTCTGGAGGAAGGTGCAACTATGTGCCACGTCTAAATTTCATTCTCACTCTGAAGATTGTTGGCATCTTCAGAGTTAAACTTCCTTGTGTTAGAATGATGGGGAGCTGTCCAAGGTCCTGATTCTAATTTGCAAACTCTTTCAACATGCAGTTCGCCCAATCATTTTAGGGCCTTGCTGTTGAATTTTCAGATAATACAATTTTAAAAATTTTCTGTAATATATATATTTTTTAATTCTAACCTGCAGCCTCTTTCTTTAAGTGTGCACTTTGCACAATTAAAAGGCATTTAAAAAAAGAACTAGATAACTTTCTGCTTTTTATCATCAAAATGATTTGATGAGCAGAATAATATGAGAAGGATTTGATGCCGTTTGATTTAGACTAGTTCTTTCCCAGCCTGGCAAACTTAAAAGTATGAATTTCAGTTCTCAGAATTCCCCATCCAGCACAGACATTGCTATGAATTCTGGGAACTGAAATCCAAACATCTCAAAGGAGGGGAATTGTTGGTTTAGGTAGATACTTTGATCCTTACAATGGATGAGTTCATGCAATACGTTAAGTTAATGGTGGAGTGTTACAGCACAGTGTGTACTGCAAGCTTCCAAACTTCTGATATGTTGTATGAACTCAGCTAATTGTGGACAATATTATCTTTAGATGTCCCATTTCCCCAAGCCCTGAAACAGAAGACAGATGGGATCTCAGCTAGGATCATTCTGAGACTGGATGAGGTCAAGCAAAGACAGTGGAACACAATTCATGGTGGATGCACCACAATAGTGTTCCTCTTCCAGCGTTGAGCCACAAATCCGATTTCTGCGACAGCTGAAGCATATAAAGATCTGCTTCTGCACGCAAAGCAAACATCAGCATTCCAACAGAAGTCTAGCTGGACTTCAAACCAGCTGTGGGTAGCCAAGTTGGCATCTCCAAGTTTGTGGAGAATGGATAGGAATTTGTAAATAACATCTCCTAACTATAGACAAAAGCAAAAGAGGTTAGTATAAAGAAGCTGAAATAAAGCAATTCTAAGCATCGTCTTATGAATTAAACAAATTAAACTTAAATGTTCACTCTGTTATCGAGGAGAAAAAAAAAACAGGTTATCAATTTACCCTTAACTGCCTAAGGAATGGATTAGCAAGCTTTCTTTCTTTCTTTCATTCTTCCTTCCTTTCTTTCTTCCTTTCTTTCTTCCTTTCTTTCTTTTCTATCTATATATCTATCTCTTTCCTTCTTCCCTCCCTCTTTCCTTTCTTCCTTCTTTCCTTCTTTCTTTTTTCCTTCCTTCCTTCCTTTCTTTCTTTCTCTTTCCTTCCTTCTTTCCTTCTTTCTTTCTTCCTTTCCTTCCTTCCTTCCTTTTTTGTTTTTTTTGCTGTGTGTGTCTTTGCATAGCACTAAATTGTCCAGGTTGGTCTGAAATGGTTCCAAATTAGCCAAAACCTTTGGAACAGAGCAGGACAAACTTTGGATTGGGTGAGTCACTGATTTGCAATTGTGATACATGAACTCAAAAGCGCATGGCTTGTGTGTGTTCCCCAATCCCCCCACCAGACCCCTTCAAAATGTTAGGTCATTTGAATTGTTGAACATTTCTTCTTTGCCATGCCGGTGGCTGACATTTTGTTTGTATAATGTGCCTTCCCCATTGTTTTCTCCCTTTTGAGCATGGTGGGTTTTCCTAGAATAAGTTCAAGAGTTGCCACCATTCAAATTCATCAGAACATGAATCCAATGGTCCCAGATTTGGTCATAATTGGTTGCATAGTGCCCGAGGGCAGGAAGGAAGGAACAAAAAGAGATCAGCGGATACAGATGGGGAAATAGTTTTATTATTCCATAGAAGAAAATCTCATTTAAAAGGACAACAGAAAACCAAGGCCTCTTCCTCGGTGTGTTTGGGGCTGCAGAAACTATCAATTGATACATGAGTCCTTGACGTTTTACAAGGTCAAAAGAAATGAAACAGCAGTGACAGGAGCAGATCTGGAGAGGAATAAAAATTTCGGCAACAAATGGCTACATCAAACGCAATTATATCTGAGGATTCACAACAATTACGTACAGGAATGGGCAGCAACTTAAGTGGTAGGAGTAGTAGAGTGGACAGATTTGTGGATGATAGAACTGCCCATCTGTGAACATCTTCTTGAAGCCTAGACAGATGGAGAACAATACAGGCACGCTATATGAATGAAAGAATGAAAGAATGAATGGATTCTTTATTGGCCAAGTGTGATTAGACACACAAGGAATTTGTCTTGGTGCATATCTGTGTGTATGTGGGTATCTGCTTAAGGGTTATCCTTTGAGAGCTAAATGCAACCAAATTTCATGTTCATACATGTTCATGTATGCTGGTCAGTGTACATTTAAAGTGACAATGAAGTTTTATTCTATTCTCTTCTGATCTTCCTTGAGAAGGCTCAACCATCTGTTAGAGCAGAATCCTGAATACTTTCAGGGTTTGACCTCGATCCCATAGATTGCAAGGACAAACTGGGTTAGAAGAGAAGGCAGGCATGGCAAGGATTAACCATGATATGCTGGCAGGGAAATACCTCCAAACTTTACATTTTGCTCTCCAATCTCCCTGCTGATGACATAATTTACTTCGGTAGATTTGTTCCAACAACCTATTAATTTACCGCCAATAACTTCAGAAGGAATGCTAGAAAAAGTTGAACAGATCACATACCTCGGTTCTCATTTACATGAAAGCTGGAACGTAACCAGGGATGGGCTTCAAAATTTTTAGCAATGGGTTCTCTGCCTGGTTGCTATGTGAGTGTGGCCTAGTTGGCCTCCTGCACCGTGGCAGCGGGGGGGTGGGTGTTTGTGCCCTCCCCGGGCTCCGGAGGCTTTCCTTGAGCCTCTGGGAGAGTGAAAATTGCCTCCCCAGCCTCCAGAAGCTCTCTGGAAGTTGGAAACTGCCCCATTTCCAGCCTTCTCAAACTTCCAGGAGGCCCTGAGCCTCCACACACGCCCTGCACTTAACTTGCATCCAAAACGGGCCAGGTGGGGGCTCTTGGGAGGGAAGGGGTGGGAGGGGCAGCCAGGAGTGAAATTTGGAGGTGCTCTGAACTGCCCAAAGGATGTCCTGAACCCCTGCCAACCCCCCAGCAGCCCACCCTTGCTTCAAGTAGTTTCCTAGCAGTTTGAAACGATGATAAAAATGGATGCAAGTCTAGCTCCTTGAGAAGAAACAGTTAACACCCCAGTTCCGTCGGAAGAAACAAGCCAGCAAAATTAAACTTCCCTTCATCAAAACTCCAGGAAATTCTATACTTTGCCCAGCAGGAGACTCTCCACAAAGCAGGGCACTTCCATTTAGAGTCTGTGCATTCTGCAAGCACCCTGCTTTTTACCGCTGCCAACAGAGAACCTGAAAATAAATTCACTCCAGCCAAATGAAGAAGAAGGGGATGAGAAATGCAGGCACAGCAGAACAGCAGAAGTTTACAAGACCTCTTCCCATGGAAATCTGTCTTTTAGTTAGAGGGAGTTGTAGTCAGTTAGTGGGAGAGACCCCTCTCACCAAGACTGATAGAGAAAAAAAAACCCACTGGAATATAAATTCAGAGCAAACGCCACTCTCTACAAGCACTGATGATGTTACTTAGATTGGTCATGAAACATCTGCAAGAAGACAACCAAGCTTAGGGTGCATCAAGGACCCCCATAGTCCTCCTCCAGTCCATAAATCCCAACCCCTTCTAGCACTGATGATGTTAGCTAGCTGGGTCATGAAACATCTGCAAGAAGACAACCAAGCTCAGGGGTCATCAAGGAGCCCACAGTCCTTCTCCTCCTCTCCATAAAGCCCACTGAACTTGGTGGTTTTCTTGCAGATGTTTCATGACCCAACTAGGTAATACCATCAGTGCTGGAAGAGAGTGGGATTTGCAGAGAGAAGGAAGTCTATGGGGTCCTAAGTGCTTTCTGAGCTCGGTGCTGATGATTCCAGGGTGGACCGCTGATGATGCTCCCTAACTGGGTCATGAAATGTTTGCAAGGAAACCACCAAGTTCAGAGAGCACCAAGGATTCCGCAGTCATCCTCTTCCTCCCCACAAATCCCAAATCCCACCCCCTTCTAGCACTGGTGATGTTAGCTAGTTGGGTCATGAAACATCTGCAAGAAAACAACCAAGCTCAGAGACCACCAAGGACCCCATGGCTCTCTTTGCTTACTACCACATACCCCAACCCAAAAGAGACCTCAGTCTGATCTTTTCCCTACTTTTGTATCCTTCTTGTTGATCCCATGGGTGTTCTCCCTTCAATTTTTCCTCTCCTTGACTTTTTTTTCCCCTTTAAACCATGTTGCGCCATCCAAGGAGGGACGTGGTGGCTCAGCGGCTAAGACGTTGAGTTTGTCGATCAGAAAGGTCGACGTTTGGTGGTTCGAATCCCTAGCACCACATCACGGAGTGAGCTCCCGTTACTCGTCCCAGCAGCTTCTGCCAACCTAGCAGTTCGAAAGCATGTAAAAAATGCAAGTAGAAAAATAGGGACCCCCTTGGTGGGAAGGTCACAGCGTTGTGTGCGCCTTCGGAGGCATTTAGTCATGCCGGCCACATGACCACAGAGACGTCTTTGGACAGCGCTGGCTCTTCGGCTTTGTAACGGAGATGAGCACCGAGGGGAACCTGTGCCTTTATGCCATCCAAGAGTCGAAGAAATTGATGCTGGAGTCTATCAATTAGCATGCTTTCCACAAATCTCTCGTGCTTGGTGTGCCACTTCTGCCCCAATATTGTTGTTGTTTTTACTCCTCATTGGATACAGAATTCTGTGATTAAAAGTGGAGTCTTAAAAACAGATCAATCAATCAATCACCATATTATTCACCAAAGGAGATGATGCTGGAAACCCTGCAGCAAGCTCTGGGCTAAAGAACAAATGAATCTTTCTTGGGCAACCGTAGACTTGTAATCTGTCCCTCCCTGAAAATCTAATTTCTCAAGCCCTTGGCGCCGAGTGTGGCCCAGTGATGTTTCCTTGCTCTCTTTAATTAATTTTAAAAGGAAAGGAGCCTATATATCTTTTCTTTCCCTCCCTCCTTCTCTGTCTTCTCTTTTTCCCCCCTACTTTCTACTTTGGACAGCTGGTGAATTCATATGCGCGGGTATGTTTTTGAGTGCACGAGATGAAAATTAAAATAACTCACAATTAATTCTGGAGAATTACTGCTTGGGAGAATGATGCAGAAATTGAAAGCTAGCCCTTGAGTTTTAAAGGAGTCCATCCTTCAGTTGGAGGGCAAACTGATGGTCATTATTAAAGGTCATCCTGAGTAGTTCCCTCCTCCTTTAAAAACTCAACCCCCTAGAGTAAAATGTCCCAAAAGTGCTTTTTCAAAAGACAATTGGACTTTGTTTTTCCTCAAAGAGATTTAACTTCTCATCCAAGAAGCTTCTTCACTTCTTCAGAAGGCAACTGGACTTGGTTTTTCCTTGAAGACATTTCATTTCTCATCCAAGAAGCTTCTTCTGTTCTTCAGAACAGAACAGAAAAGTGTAGAAAAGAAGGGAGAAAGGGGGCATCGGTGCAATAGAATAAGATCAACACTCAACTTTTTACTTTTACATAATTGTATAAACTAGCCATTTCTCTAACAACAAACCAATCTAATTGGTAAAACCCAAAACGAAACTTTCACCACCACCACCCCGAAGCAGTTTCTGGAAGTTGAAACAAAAGTACTCACATTTTCCCACCCTTTGATCAAAACTGTCAATTTAGCCATTCCACTAACTCCATCACAGCTTTTGCAGCCATTTGTCCATTGTGGGATTGAAGTGGAAAGACAGTCATTCACGTAGATTCTGAGATCAACCAAGGTCAACGAGAGGCACTTGATCAAGGTCAAGTTTTGAATGCTCTTTCAGAAATGAGTGTAAGCCTCTGGAAAGAATGGCCATTGTTCCTTTGCCATCCCTGAAAGGAAGAGATGGAATTAAACGGGGAAAAAAGGGGGGTCACCTTAACTGTTGAGGGCTCCCCTTCTGGCTCCACCCATCTCCTGTTCAGCTCTTCCCATCATTAAACTGAGTCAACGCGCCCCATTGTTTCTGCAAAAATATAAAGTCTACAGGAGTAAAAAGTGTTCTAAATAATGTTAAATCCTGCCCTTCCTTTTCTATGTGCAGAAGGAGAGGGAAAAAGAGAAATAAAAGGACTCTAAAAAAATTCTCAAGCAGCCACATTAATAATGCCTTCCGAGAAATAACAGCTTGGTTCTTTTTGAAAAGGGGGGGAGAAAATGGCCTCATTCCAAGCTAAAAACTCCAAAATGGATGGCTGTTGACATGCTTTGCATTGAAATTGTGATATAGGAGTGGGGAAATGTGTGCATATATGTAATGGAGAGAGAGAGAGAGAAAGACAGACAGACAGAGAGAAAGACAGACAGACACACACAGAGAGAGAGACAGAGACAGAGACAGAGAGAGAGTCAGAGACACACAGAGAGAGAAACAGAGAGACAGAGAAAGAGAGACAAAGAGAGAGAGACAGAGAGACAGAGAGAGAGAGACACACACACACAGAGAGAGAGAGAGAAACAGAGAGACAGTCAGAGAGAAAGAGAGACAGAGAGACACAGAGATTGAGACAGAGAAAAAGACAGAGACAGACAGACACACAGAGAAAGAGAGAGTCAGAGAGAGAGAAACAGAGAGAGAGACAGAGATAGACAGAGAGAGACAGAGAGAGAGAGAGTCAGAGAGAGAGAGACACAGAGAGACAGAAACAGAGAGAGAAAGAGACAGAGAAAGAGAGAGAGTTAGATAGATAGTCTAATTTGCCCTCTCATGTTGAATTCCAAGCCAATTAGATTACATAAGCAAATGAAGTCAATTGCACATGAGAACGAACTGTTGTCCTTTGATCTAAGTTTTGTTGTAATCCTCTCTGTCTATTAGCATGAGATAATCGAGGCTGACAGAACCAAAGACGTAAACTGCACAGCTGAGACAGGAAGCCCACCCAAAGGCTCTAAATCAGGATAAAGACGATTGTTTCTAGGATCCAGATTCATGGTTCCTTGTGTTGTGAAGGGGAAAGCATCATTTGCTCCCTTAGAAGACAATGTTTGCAGCCCAGGGTTGAACTGTGGGGTCCTTGGTGGCCTCTGAGCTTGGGGGACGTTTCATGACCGAACTAGGGAAACATTATCAGGCTAAGGGGAAGTGGGGTTTTATGGAGTGGAGAAGAAGGAGGTGGAGATGGAGGTGGCAGTGGAAGAAAAGGAGAAGGAGGAGGAGAACTGTAGGTCCTTGATGTCTCTGAGCTTAATGATCTTCTTGTGGACATTTCATTACCCAACTGGGTAACATAAACAATGAATGGGATGTGGGAAGAGGAGGAGGAGGGGGAGGGGGGGGAGGAGGAGGAGGAGGAGGAGGAGGAGGAGGAGGAGGAAGAAGAAGAAGAAGAAGAAGAAGAAGAAGAAGAAGAAGAAGAAGA
>NW_020771995.1:0-11359 GCF_900518735.1 Pseudonaja textilis | reverse complement strand
TGCAAGGGCAAAGAGAATGGCAAAAGCTGGTTGTTGGAAGAGACAGGGGAGCTTCCCTGGTTGACCAATGAAGAGGAAGGAGCAGAGGAAACAGAGCAAGAGGGAGACCAGGAGGATGTAGGTGAGATCTCGGTTGTTGGCCTTGATGATTGGTGTGTCATGATGTTTATAGAAAATCAGCAGGACTGCAGATGTGGTCATGCAGAAAAAAAGAACTAAAGGAGTTAAAGTGTATCCCAAGATGTCTTGATAGGCAAGGAAATGGATCTTCTTAGCATTGCATTGGTCCATGTCCTTGTTGGGAAATTGGTCTTCTGGGCAGGGTTCACAGTGAGCTGCATCTGAAATCAAAAGTCTTTGTCTAAGGATTTCTTGACAACTACCATGCACATTATTCCTCCTGTAAAAGTGATATGTGTGTTGCCTTTCTGCAGTTGACCTACCCACAAGGAAAGTAATGAAATAATCCCCTGTGTTGTTTATGGGATATCAAAAAGAACAAATCATCCTTTATTTATGATGATCCTGAGGATAGATTAACCAGAGACAAGGATTTGTTCAATTCCAGCTATCCATTCAGTGTGCATTTCCATGAGTAATTTGACTTTCAAATTTGAGTTTGCTGCCTTTCCTTTTCCATCCCCTTTTTATAATGGAACCCACAGAAGACAGACAGATCTGTTATTCCGGAATTTTTTGTCTGGGTACATTACCTGTGAACCTGATAGCTTTAACTTCTCTGCGTTGTACATCAGATCTGTCCCTCCCTATTTCCTGCTTTATTGAAGAGACATAAATAGGTGGATCTCCTCTTTCTATGACTGGTTTATTTCCTCAGCATTTGAAAGAGATGCCAGAAGAAGCACACTGTAAATGATCAAATAAAAGCTTGGACCACATGCCCCACTTCCTCAGGAAAAGGCTGGAAGTTGGTTTCCCAATTGGAGGTGAAAGTAGAAGCAGAAATGTAAATCGGGAGTTGATAAACTGTGCCCTCAATGGCAATGCATTGGTCCTTGTCCTTGTTGGGAAATTGGTCTCCTGGGCAAGGTTCACAGTGAGCTTCATCTGAAATCAAAAGTCTAAGGATTTCTTGAGCAACTGCCAGGCACATGATCCCTCCAACAAAGGTTTTACACATGTTGCCTTTCTGTTATTGGCCAACCCACAAAGGGAGCAATGAAATAATCCCCTGTGCTATTTATGGGGCACCAAAAAGAGCAAATCATCCTTCCTTTATGATAATCCTGGGAATAGATTATCCAGAAAGAAGCATTTGCTCAATTCCTGCTATCACAGGGCACTTCCATGAGTATTACGACTTTCAGTTTGAGATTGCCAATCATTTTCCCCCCAGTTTATACCGGAGCCTAAAGATTGATTGATCCCGGAATGCTTCTGTTTTGTTTGCCTGTAGATTTTCCTGTTGGTTATCCCTGGCTAACCTTCTGTGCTTTGTACTTCAAATCTGCTCATTCAGAGTTTGTTTGTTTTTTTTTTTTGCTCTCCGCTGCTCTATTTATCATATTTAAACATAGATAGATGGATCTCATATTTCTCTGACAATGGTAGAGTTGGCAGAAGAAGCACACTCTCAATAATAAAAAAACATAGCTTGAACCACACAGTCCATTCCTTCTGGAAAACATTGTAAGTTGGGTTTCCAAAAGGGAAGATGTTAGAGCTGGAGTGGAAATGTATGTTGTGGATTCACAAATTATGCCCTAAAACTATCCTGCAAACAATTCCTGAGGATTGGGAAAGGTCCAGGGCAGTTTAGATCAGTAAACTGAAAGGTTCCGCTGAAAAGTACAACTACATATTAATCTCATAAAATGACACAATAACAAAAAAAAATTGATTTAATGAATGTCTTCCTTGATTCTGGAAGAATTAGATTTGAAGTGTGCACTATACCTGTATGACTATTAATGGTCCCTTCTGGACAAGCACCACACTCGTAGCGCAAAATCTGCTTGCCTTTTGGAACTCTTTTCCTCTCTCCTGTATGGCACCTCTTCCTTCCATACCTGGCAAAGGGGTTAGTCTGAAAGAGACATACTTGATATGACCTAAGCAATGAACATGCTTATTTAATTTGTTCTTACATTCCTATTTCTATTCCATATTCCCAATTCTATGTTTAGAATCTCTTCTAAGAAAATTGTTCGCCCTTGTCTATTAAAAACGAAGAACAGCTGCTAGGCGATTCAGGCCAGAGGCACTCCCAGCCTACCAACAGAGGCTGGATATTGGAACTGTGGTTTCCTCCTGTGACTGAATCACAGCATTTCTAGAAGAAAGAACCAGAAGGATACAACTGAGCATCAATGGTCCATGGAAATCATGGTTTCTTGCTGTAATTGCATCCTGCATTTCAAGCAGCCATTGTTCCCAAGCCTAACCCTTTGTGGAATGATACAAATCAGACCCAAAATGTGTCACACACAAAGCAGATTTTTCACCAAAGTTTTCACTGCCATAATCTCTGACTCAAATGATTATTTTTCAAGTTAGAAAGATATTGATCAAGAAAATGAATCTTTCCCTGAACATACAATATTTCCTTGCAGCTCACCTTTTTGGCCCAGACAATTCCATCAGATTTAATGGTGAAATCTTGGCCTGGGGGAGTCTCAGGATTTACTTGCCCAGACTTCATGGGGAAAAAAGATTGGGGAGGAGAACCCAGTTTAGACGATCATAACAAGCAGATCCCAGACCATCTCCAGCACTGTTGTTGAACAGCACATTCTTCAAATAGGCAGGAATCTGAAAGAAAGGAGACTTTCAGAAATTGGAGTTTTAGGGCTAGAGCTAAAAATGAGACATTGTGACTTCTATCATGACATGATGGCCATGTTGAGAAGATGGGTTTAGGTCTGAGAAGCTAGAGGAGTTTTCTTGGTGGAGATCTGAAGAATCAGGAGTAACATCAAATATTTGAAACTACAAAAGTTTCCTTTTCACAGGGCATGGTTTCTGTTATGTCCCTGGAACTTGCCAAAGTCCCCACCCAGGTCCGTCCATGCTGTGGGGGCGTTTGCTGCCCCTCATTGGCTGGCTTCCCACGGCAGCCGGCTATAAAAGCCAGCTGCAGGGTTCGGTCAGCCGCTGATCGCTGTGAGCCTGCTCCAGGCAGGGCTAACACGTTCAGTCCTTTATTGTTACAATAAGGTCTTGTTGCATCCATGCCCTGGTCTAGCCTCTCATTGCTCAACTACAACACTGGTGACGAGGGTGGGATGGCTACCAGAGGCAATCCGCAACAGCTGAAGTCACTCAATTGCTGAGCCGCAGCCGCGCCGCCGGAGAGCTCGGTCAGAAAAGAAAACGAAAGTAAAGAGCGTCTGTAGCCACCTGGTTAGCAAGCTACAGAGGAAAGTGAAGCGCTGCGAGCCGCAGCCGCTCAACACAAAGAGCGCGAAATTCAAACGGCTGTCGTTTGGATTTCTTGCTGGAATACAGCGCGGTGCTGTTATTCCGAGTCACTGACGCCTACGCAGGCGTGAAATTTGAAGCGCTATCAGAGGCGGCTAGCAACTACCGCCTACGCTTCCCAGGAGCACGAAATTTGAAACGCTGCCAACAGCCGTTGCAGCCAAGCCACAATCGTTAACCCAGAGAGAGCAGAGAGGTTCTGTGGATCCTCTCCAGAGCTGAAATCACTAGCCTGGCAAGAGCACAAGGGCCATTGTTGTCCCAGAGAGATTTCTCAACAGCATAACCTGCAGCAGTTCTCATCATGAACTCCAACCCAGCCTTCCCACCATTCAAGCCTGATGAAGAGAAGTGGGAGTCATACAAAAATCGCTTTAATCACTATATCGACGCCATTGGTCTGGCTGATGCGGGGGAGCACAGAAAGAAGTCATTTTTCCTTAGTTATTGCGGGGCCATCATTTTTGATACCGCCACAGCACTCGTCGCTCCACGTGAGTTAAAGAATGTTCCCTGGGCAGAATTGCTGGAAATCCTCACCAATCATTATTCCCCTAGGCCCTCACAGATCGTGAGGCGTTTCACCTTCCGGATGAGGAAGCAAGCTGAAAAAGAAACCGTCAACCAGTACATGGCCGCTTTGAGGACTGCAGCTCTCCATTGCGGGTTCGGGAACTACTTGGATGACATGCTCCTCGACCAGCTCATCTGCGGGGTCAAGGACCTTCACCTCCAAAGGCGACTGCTTGCCAGGAAGGATCTCAACCTCTCCCAGGCCGTCGAGGAAGCCTTGGCTGCGGAACTGGCAACCCAGTCAGCCACCGAGATTCAAGGTCCAGTTCCCAAACAAAGCCATGCCACCATCCACTCAGAAGAGGTGGTCAACGAAGAGGATCCCAACGATCAAACAGACATCCACCGCCTCGCTCATGCCAAACAACCACAGGTAGGAACCAGGCAAGAAAGCAACAGTTCACCGAAACACATCATCCTGTGCCTATCCTGTGGCGGACCTCACTCGAGAGCTACCTGCAAATTCAAAGGTGCCACCTGCAACAATTGCCACAAAAAGGGCCACATCGCCAGAGTCTGCCAGGCCGCACACAACTCAGCACAAAAGGTCCCTTCCTTTTCCCATTCTGGACTCCAAAGGCAAGTACTAAACTGTCACACTTGCTACCATGCTAATCACACCTGTCATTCTATTAGTAAAATCACACTCTCCATTTTATTAGAAGGTAAACCTTGTCGTATGGAGGTGGACACGGGGTCAGCGCTCTCAATCATCTCTTGGAGCACTCTCAAGAGAATCCAGCCCAGACTATCCAGAGACCAGCTACAGAAGTGCCAGCTCACCTTGAGGGACTATCAAGGGAAGGACATCCCAGTACTCGGCAAAGGCAAGTTCCTGGTTAATTTTAAAGCTTTCAAAGGCCACCTGCCTCTAGTGGTAGTTAACGGCAACCTCCCTAGTCTCTTGGGGCTTGATTGGTTCCCCTACCTCGGTCTAGGGTTAACAGGAGTCCATGCTGTCTCAACTTCCGACACTGACTCCTTATTCACTGACTATTCAGATGTATTCAGCGATGAGTTGGGGTGTTATAACGGTACCCCCATCTCATTTGCAGTTGACCCCCAAGCAGTTCCAGTCCGGCTGAAACCTCGTAGAGTCCCATTCGCCATTCGGCCTAAACTGGACGCGGAACTGGATAAATTATTAAAGCAAGGGGTCATTGAGCCGACAGACTTCGCCAAATGGGAGACGCCAATTGTCACACCCCTTAAAAAGGACGGCAGTCTGAGAATTTGTTCGGATTACAAAACAACAATTAACCGCTTTCTACAAGTTAGCGCTTACCCAGTCCCGGTCATTCAACATTTACTGCACACTTTTGAGCCTGGCAACATTTTTGCCAAATTGGACATGTCACAAGCGTATCAACAGTTCCCTGTTGACAACCAAACAGCCGAATTACAAACTATTGTGACCCACAGGGGTGCTTTCCGGTGCAGGCGTCTCCAGTTTGGCGTAAGTGTTGCCCCTGGCATTTTCCAATCCCTCATGGAGCGTATACTTCAGGGCCTCCCTGGCGTAGTACCCTACTTCGACGACATTTTGGTCTCGGCCAGGGACAGACCCCAACTCTTCCAGAGAGTCAGAGCAGTGTTAGACAGGTTCAGACAGCATGGCCTCAAATTAAAAAGGGAGAAATGTGCCATTGCCACTAGGCAAGTGGACTTTCTGGGCTATAGAATTGACGCCTCAGGCATTCACCCCCTAGAATCCAAAGTCAAGGCAATCCATGAGGCACCCACACCAACCTCTAAAGCCGAGCTACAAGCCTTTTTGGGATTATTGAACTTCTATGCATCATTCCTACCCCACAAAGCGTCAGTAGCAGAGCCCTTACACAGGCTCTTGGATAAAAAATCACCTTGGCACTGGGGACACAAGGAAGACACCGCTTTTCGCGCAGTCAAATCACTGCTCACATCAGACGCGGTCCTTATTCAATTTGACCCACATCTTCCATTAGTACTAGCAGCGGATGCATCCCCTTTTGGGATTGGAGCTGTCTTAAGCCACAGACTACCCAACAGCTCCGAGGCACCAATCGCCTTCTTTTCCAGAACGCTCTCAGCAACAGAGCGTAACTATAGTCAAATTGACAAGGAAGCTTTAGCTGCAGTAGCAGCGGTAAAGAAATTTCATGAATTCCTTTTTGGCCACAACTTCGAACTAATCACGGACCACAAGCCTCTCCTGGGTCTTCTATCCGGGGACAAGCAGACTCCCCAAGTGTTGTCTCCCAGAATGACGAGGTGGACCCTGTTCCTGGCGGCATACTCATACAAGCTCATCCACCGCCCAGGAAAAACATTAAGCCACGCAGACGCCCTCAGCCGCTGCCCCCTGCCAGCTCCAGCTGAGGACCCGGCCCCGGTCCACGCCATCTTCGAGGTCACCAAGCTCGACCTTCCTGTCACCGCCCTCGACATCGCCACCAAATCCAAGACGGACAAAACAATCGCCCAGGTACTGGACTGGGTGAGGAGGGGGTGGCCGGGCATTAATCTCGCAACCGAATTCACACCTTTTAAGACCCGTCAACAGGAACTATCTAGCTTGCAGGGCTGCCTGTTGTGGGGCACCAGAGTTGTTATTCCGGCCTCGCTTCGCACACAAGTCTTAAAGGCACTACACGAGGGCCACCCGGGCATCGTCCGGATGAAGGCGTTGGCTCGGAGTTACGTCTGGTGGCCTGGCTTGGACGACGACATCATCAAATGGGTAAGCTCTTGCCAACCCTGTCAGGAATCCAGACCATCCCCTCCAGTCACCACCCCCACAACGTGGGAGAGCGCCAACGCGCCTTGGTCAAGGCTTCACATTGACTTAGCGGGTCCTATACACGGCAAAACCTTCTTGGTGGTCGTGGATTCATACTCTAAATGGATCGATGTGGCCCAACTATCCACGACCACCACGCAAGCAGTTACCAAGGCCTTGACCCGTCTATTCGTGACACACGGGCTACCAGATACTATAGTTTCAGACAATGGCCCCCAGTTTGCCTCAGCAGAATTCAGCCGTTTTGCCGCCAATCTTGACATCCGACACATCTTCACGGCCCCCTTTCATCCTGCCAGCAACGGGTTGGCAGAGAGAGCCGTTAGGACCACAAAAGAAGCGTTAGCCAGATTCAGCAAAGAAGACTGGCATCACAGACTCTCCCGCTTCTTACTAAGCCAACACTCAACTCCGTGCATGGTCACCAATAAATCCCCAGCTGAACTTCTGATGGGCAGACGCCTAAGAACCATGATGGATAGGCTTCACCCTCACTATTGCCCTGACACTCCTCTTGCTTCAATGACGGGGGTCAGAGATTTTGTCTTGCAGGAACATGTCTTTGCAAGGAACTACGCCGGAGACCCACTTTGGATCCCAGGAGAGATTGTAGCCATCACCGGTCCCAGGTCGTACCGAGTCCAACTGGAAGATGGCCGCATCTGGAGAAGGCACCTGGACCAGCTAAGGAAGCGTCAAGGTACCCTCGCCAGCACCGGATCGTGGGCACAGGTCAGCACCCAGGCGCCTCACCAAACCCTCATCGAAAACCGTCCCAGAGACTCTTCGCCACCATCACCCGAGCCGAGGGAGCAGACAGCAGACCGGGACTGCCCGATGGGTCCTCCGCCTGAGCCATCTGACGGGGACGCGACATCACCGGCCAGAAGCACGTCACCGATACCAACGCAGACCTCCGAGCGAGCTCGCACTCCATCACCAACCCAACCTGTTCCTTCGAACTCTGAGACACTTGACAGCTCGCCTGAGTTGCGCCGCTCAGGGCGCCAGCACAGACCACCCGCTTATTTGAATGACTATGCGTGTTCGCATCTGGGGGGAAGGGGTGTTATGTCCCTGGAACTTGCCAAAGTCCCCACCCAGGTCCGTCCATGCTGCGGGGGCGTTTGCTGCCCCTCATTGGCTGGCTTCCCACGGCAGCCGGCTATAAAAGCCAGCTGCAGGGTTCGGTCAGCCGCTGTTCACTGTGAGCCTGCTCCAGGCAGGGCTAACACGTTCAGTCCTTTATTGTTTCAATAAAGTCTTGTTGCATCCATGCCCTGGTCTAGCCTCTCATTGCTCAACTACAACACTTCTGATCTCTGTCTATTCCATACTGTATCCAAGAGAGCTCCCTTACCTGTGGGACCTTAAAAATGCTGAAGATAGAGTCCATCTGCCTTGAGGATTTGGCACTGAGACCACCAAACATGGACAGCAGAGTGTCCAGCTGGCCACATTTGTAACCTGGAACCATTTGGCCTTGGGAGGAGAGCATGGAGAGGCTGTTTAAGAAAATAAAGATCTCACCCTGGAAATGCCCATAGATGTGGAAGCCAAGGGTGATCTTGGGGAGCAGAAGAAAATTATTATTGACCTCAGAGATAGCAAACATCAATGCAAGGAACTGCTGGTAGTTAATGGGGATGAGCCTATACTGAGAAAAACAAAGGGAACATTACAGTTAAGGTTGTTTGCTTGTACAGTTTGCTTCAATGTTTGGGGGGGGCAGCAACATCTAAATTTATTGGGTTTGGGGATTTTTTTAAGGATCTTTCTTGACTATACCCGAATGGGTTTGTGAGAAAACAGACAAGCCTTTCCATCCAAACCATGGACTATTTTATACCCCTCTATTATTCCTCCCATCTCCCATCTTCCTCCCACTTTACTCCAATGGTTGTAATACTTCCCAACCACTCCTTTTTCACGCTAATAATTTAGGATCTCTTTTGGAGCAACTTCATCAGCGGTGGTAAACATTGTTCAGCACAGGACTACAGTAGGAGTCACCTCATAGATGTACTGAAGGCTATTATTCATTAGCAATGCTGATTCCAAAGCTGAGAGGGATTTTTGTATCTCCTGAACACTGGAGTCCAGATTAATATTGAAATTGAAGTTCTTCACTATGCCAGCACAGCTTCTAATGTACTCATCATGTTTGCTGTTTATCATCTCCATGAGGAAGAGATTACACTAGAAGAGTTCTACACTCCTCTACTCATTGCAGAATACCTTATGCCACTAGACTCAAAATTCTAGACCTAGAAAACCTTGAACTACACCGTGTTAGGTCCAATCTAAGGATAGTATATAAAATCATACATTGCAATGACTTACCCGTCAATGAATACTTCCGTTTCAACCATAACAACACAAGAGCAAACAATAGATACAAACTCAAGGTTAACCGCACCAAACTTGATTGCAGGAAATACGACTTCAGCAACAGAGTGGTCAATGTCTGGAATACTCTACCTCACTCTGTGGTTTCTTCCCCAAACCCCAAAAACTTTAACCTTAGACTGTCTAGTATTGACCTCACTCCTTTCCTAAGAGGTCTGTAGGCGGTGTGCATAAGCGCACCATCCCTGTCCTATTGTTTCTTTTATTTTTCTTATATGTATCCATTTCATGTATTCATAACTATGTTTATCCTTATATCTATTATCTTGTAAGCGATTGACAAATCAAATTAAATAAAAATAATAATTAAAAAGAATTCCAGCCTATTTTAGGAGCTTAATACTTTATTGAGAGAAGCAGAAGATGTATACTACATTAGGACAGCTTGGAATTCTAGAAGTAGCATTTCTGAAAGAGGTCGTAGAATTTAGAGCAAAGAGACCATCTTTCTGCATGTTTGTCTCCCACTGAAACTCACCCATTATGTAAAAGAAGAATCGGTGTATTGAAGTGTGGGACAGTAGAATTTAAACTAGCTCCCAAAGGCAAATTCCCACCAATAATGAGATCACCAGGCCTATAGTAGCTTTCCTCTAATGGGATATAATCCCTGAACACACAAATGGTTTGCAGCCTCTTCACTGTAGTTGTAGCCAGGAGCCAGAAGAGCAGCAACATCAACTGTAGCATGACTCCTGCCCAGTCCTTTTTATCACCTTCCCTCCTAGGACAGAAATAAAGGTTTATGCAGAAACTGAATTGAAGATTGCTCCTGAAATCTCACTGGAGCTTTAGAAGATCAGACAACACCTGTGCCACCAACCATGTTCCTCTTACCTGTGCCTGGGCTGTGATTATAAAGAAAACTAAGTCATTTGAGTCTCTTCCAACCCAGGAATGAGGTCTTTGAAAGACAGGCTAAGGTCTCATCTTCTGCCTCCATCTGGAGAACTCAGACATATTTTTATAGCTTGGAAGTTTATGTATCTAGAAATCTACAGGGGATACACTAACAATTACTGTACTTCTGATGATTGCAAGGAGCAATTTTCTAATCTTGTAGCAATAGCTTCTCATACATCCAGATGGGGAAAAAAAACAAACATTTGTTTCTCTTGCAATATACAGAGCAGATGGAGTCATGCTGAAGTTGTGAATTTGACCTCTGTGAAACTGACCCCCTGCAAACAAGATGGAGTTTGGCCAGGGCCATCGTTGGTCAGCTCGTAGGAGCAGGGGTGGGATTCAAATTTCTTAACAACTGGTTCTGTGGGCTTGGCCTAATTTGTGGCTATGGCTTGGTAGTCATGTCACTGGGTGGGTGTGGCTTACTGACTGGGTATGGCTAGGTGGTCATGTGACTGAGATGGGCATGGCAACATGGTCATGTGACTGGGGTGGGTGTGGCCAGGTGGCTGTATGAGTGGCAAACCAAATATAAGTGGTCCTCGTTTAATGGCCAGTTGCTTAGCAAGTTCTAATTTACAACTGACCTCCACAGAGCTACTTGACCTGTTTTTGGTGTTTTGACAGTGATGTACAGACAGACACGCACATGCACACAGACTTATGACCAGTTACAACATCCCATACAGTCTTGTGACTGAGGTTTTCTGCTTTTTGTCAGTTTCCGAGGCCTGGGGAGCCCTGGAGAGGGCAGGGCAAAGCCTGGTGAGCTAGGGGGAGGCCCACAAAGAGTAGGACGAGGCCTAGGGAGCTACGGCGAGGACTGGGTGATGCTTGGGGAGCTACGAGGAGGGCAAGGCAAAGCCTGGGCAGCTATGGGGAGCTATGGGGAGGACAAGGCACAGCCCAGGCAGCTACAGGGAGCTACGGGGAAGACAAGGCATGGCCCAGGAAGCTATGGGGAGCTATGAGAAGGGCAAGGTAAAGCTCAGGCAGCTATGAGGAGCTACAGGGAGGGCAAGGCGAGGCTCAGGCAGCTACGAGGAGGGCTGAGTGAGGCCTGGGGAGCTACAGGAAGGGCAAGTCAAGGCCAAGGCAGCTACAGGGAGCTATGTGGAGGGCAAGGTGAGGCCTAGGCAGCTACGAGGTGCTACAGGAAGAGCTGGGAGAGGCCTGGGGAACCATGGGGAGCTATGAGGAGGGTAAGGTGAGGCCCAGGCAGCTACGGGGAGCTACGGGAAGAGCAAGGCG
>NW_020771994.1:0-11361 GCF_900518735.1 Pseudonaja textilis | reverse complement strand
CCTTGCCAAATAAATTTAAGTGTTACCTTATTTATATCTTCAAAAAATTTTTTTGGTAATTTAATTGGGATTGTCTGGAATAAATAAAGGAATTTTGGTAAGATGTTCATTTTGATCGTGGCAATCCTGCCCAGTAGAGAAAGCTGCAGCTTATTCCAAGATTCTAGGTCTTTCTTAATTTGCTGTAATAGTTTATCATAATTATTCTCTTTGAGCGATTTACTATGTGGTGTTAACCATATGCCTAGATATTTGACCATTTTTGTTGCCTGTATCCCCATGGTTTTTTCTAATTGTTTCCTCTGATTCTCTGCTAGATTTTTAGTCATTAATTTTGTCTTATTTCTATTAATCTTTAATCCTGCTACTGAACCAAATTGTTCTAGTTCTTTTATTAGGTTATGTCCTTTTTCCATGGGTTCCTCTAGGAAGAAAACCATATCGTCTGCAAACGCCTGTAGTTTATATTCCTCTGCTTTGACCCTTACTCCTTGGATTTCAGAGTTTTGTCTTATCCGCGTTAACAGTGATTCTAAAGCAAGTATAAATAGGAGGGGTGAAAGGGGGCAACCCTGTCTAATGCCCTTTTCAATGTTTAATGGGCCTGTTTGTTCACCATTAATTAGTATATTGGCCTGTTGGGTGTTGTAAATTGTTGTGATAATGTTCTCGAATTTAGTGCTCAGACTCATGTTATAGATTTTTTGTATTAAAAAGTGCCAATGTAGATTATCAAATGCTTTCTCCGCATCTAAAAACATGAGTGCAAATTGTTTCTCTGGATGAACTTCATAATATTCTAAGACGTCAATAACGGTTCTTAGATTATTTTTGATTTGGCGGGACGGAAGGAAACCATTTTGGTCTTCATGAATGTATAAATTTAAAACTTGTTTTACTCTATTCGCTATAATTGAGGTAAATAATTTATAATCAGCGTTTAAAAGTGAAATTGGTCTATAATTGTTGATATATCTGGCATCTACATCCTCCTTCGGAATTAATGAAATCAACGCCCCCCTCTATGAGTCTGGCATTTTGGCTGCCAAAAGTACTTCGTTAAACACTTCCAGCATCAGTGGCCCTACTAACTCTATTGTAGCTTTGTACAATTCTACTGGAATCCCATCTGGACCAGGGGATTTATTATTACTTTGGTTCTCCATTGCAGATTTCAACTCAGACCACGTAATATCCTTATTTAATAATTCTTTCTCTCCATCCCCTATTGTTTTATCATTCGTATTCTCCAGATAAGTTCTTATTTTGTTTTCATTGATTTCTTCTTTTTTATATAATCTTTGAAAATAGTTTAATATAATATCTTCTCAATCTCATGTTGTGGTATGCCTTTCTCATCTATTAGTTGGTGTATCAGTCTCTTTTCTTTTTCTTTTTTAAGTTTATAAGATAGCCATCTTCCTGGTTTATTAGCGTGTTCAAAATAATTTTGTTTGGACCTTCTCAAACTAACTTCTATTTTATCTTGTTCAATTAAATTCAGCTTATGTTTGGCTAATATTAACTGGTTTTGTATTCCTTGGATCTTAGGAGTTTTTTGTAATTGTATCTCTAAGTCTTTGATTTGTTGTTGTAATACGTTTTGTCGGGCATAAGTTCTCTTGTTTCTCATAGCATTATAGGAAATTGTTGTACCTCTTATAATTGCTTTCATAGTATCCCAAATATTCTGTTTTGAAGTTGTTTCATTATTATTATCTTTTAGGAAATAGTTTAGCTCCTCTTTCAGCTTATTAATATACTCTTCTTCGTTTACTATTTGGGTATTTAGTGTCCATCTTTTTTTTCTTCCTCTCCTGTCTCTCCAAATTAGCTGTATTGGGTTGTGGTCAGCCCATTCATTTGGTAGGATTTTAATTTCTTTTATTTCATTAGCCAAATCCATCCAAGCCATATCTATTCTAGTCCAAGTCTTATGTGGATTGGAATAGTATGTAAATTGTTTCTCTTCAAGGTTTCGTTCCCTCCATAAATCTTTTAAATTTAACTCTTTCATCATTTCCTTACATGCCGCAGAAAGTTCCCTTTTCCCCTTCTTGTTTTTTCCCATATTACTATGGTCTTTTTGGTAGTCTACAATGGAGTTAAAATCGCCAATCAAGCAAATGTTCCTTTTTTCGAAGCCTACTATTTTTTGGTGGAGGTGTTTAAAAAATTTCCCTTGGTCTTCATTTGGGGCATAGATTGCTATAAGTAAAAATGTGATGTGGTTTATCCAAACCTGTATAACCAGAGTTCTTCCTTCGGGATCCGACCAGGTTAATTCTGCCTTTACATCTTGTTTTACGTAAATTGCAATTCCTTTTTTCTTGTGTTTATCGGCCGGTGCCGTAAAAAGTTTCCCTAATTTTGGACAAATTAGATGTCTTTCATCATTTTTTGAAATATGTGTTTCTTGAAGACATATTAAATCTGCATTATGTCGAATAAGTTTTGAAAATATCCGTTTTCTTTTTGATATTGAATTTAATCCATTTATATTGATGGAGAGCAACTTCTTCCCCTCCACCATTTATCTATGTCTGCTTAGATTTTTGCCTAGTAATAATTCGATTCTCTTCTTGTTCTTGTTGTGGGATTTGCTCTTCTCTCCCAGGTTGTGGTTTATCACTTCCTGAAATTGGAGAAAGTCGTTCCTTTTGGGTTCTGTGACGATATCGGTCCTCCTGTGGTCTCCTTTTAAGTTCTTCTTTAGTGGATTGACCATTCGTATCCGTGAGCTGTTGATAAAAGTCTTGGGCCTGTTCTATCGATTCTATTTTGATTTTCCTTTCTTTCCACGTAATTAACATCCCTTCCGGGATTAACCATTTAAATTGGATTCCTTTTTTATTTAAATCATTAGCTAGAAATTTATAATCTTGTCTTATCATCCTCACTTTCTTTGGAATTTGTTTTAAAATCATAATTTCTCTGCCTTTATATGATATCGTTTCCTCCCTAGACATTTTCAAAATTAAATCTCTCAGACATCTCCTAGAGAAGCAGATATGGATTTCTCTTGGGCAGTTGTTGCATCTGGCGTAGCTTGTGCTAACCCTATATACCTCATCAAACTCTTTAATTAGGTCATCTTTTTCTTTTCCTAACCATTCAGCCAATATTTCTGCCATCAAATGTTCCAATTCTTCATTTTTTGCTTCAGCCACATTCTGGAACCTGAAATACGCCATTGCTTTGTCCATCTCGAGGTGAACCAGTGAGTCTTCCGTTTCTCTAAGTACATTTTTAAATTCCTCATCCATCCTTTCAAAGTTAGTCTCCATGCGTGTTGTTCTACTCTCTATATCTTTTATTTTCACTTCGTTTTTCTCCATGGCCTGCTGTAGAGACCCTATCTTACCCTCCACCTTTGATATATCCGCTTTCATTTCAGCCTTCAGTTTTCCCATCTCATCTTTCAATTCACTTATATCTGCTCTAGTTTCATTGAGATTTTTAATCATCATTTCTTGCATTTTAGATATAGCTTCCTGCAAGGATAATAAGGAAGTTTGTATATTAATGCTGGGGACATTAGGCTGCTTTTCCCCTGTTAAGGACTCCTCAATAGTTTTTTGAGTTGTTGCTGGGGTGGGTGTCAACGTAGTCGATAGGGTCGGGGTAGCCTTCCTTCCTGTTTTTAAGGCAATAGTTGTCGTGGATGTCATCTCTCTAAGTATTTGTTTTTGTTGATGCACAATTTTAGATATATTATCCCAAATCACCATTCAGTGTTTGGGTCTTGTATTTGAAAGTCTATTCACGTATTTCAATTTAATATCTCACTCCACAGTCTTTTCCCCTATATCATAAATAGATATCTACTACAGTATTCTAGTCTATGTAATAAGAAAATTGGTCAGCAATAGTACATCAATTAACACTTTAAGGAATTAATCTTAAATGTCTTAAGTAGTCTAAATAATTTATAAATAGTTTATATCAACAGAGTTTATCCCTTTTTACTATTAATACTTACAACAGTAATCTCTTAACTCTATAATAATAGTATACCCCCCTCTTCCCCCTCCCCAAATAAGTAGAATTATGTAAGCTATTTAGGAGATACAATAGGGAGGGGCAGGGGGCAAAACAATAAGAGAAAGGGTACGAGAGAGATTACCACAGCTTCAGAGAATCAACAAACAAAAAGCAAGGAAGTCATCTTAAGAAGAAAGTAGTGCCAAACTAGTAATATTAAGTAGTACCACGTAATAAAGAAAGCAAGTTGGGTGAGCTAAAAGTCCATCTTCCAGCTAGAGGATTCTTTTCAGCCTTCCAATCAGCAAATGGTGTAATGTGCTGACTAATCTGCAGTCCCAAAACCGTCTTTCCCAGCCTTCTGTTCGTCTCTGCCTTCTTCCTCTTGCTTCTTCTTCTTTCTTTGCTTTCCAACTTTTAAATCAACATACAAATCTTCCAAAGTCCAATATAATGCTCAGTTTGTCTTCTCCACAATATTAAATAGATGTGATAGTCGTGTTGTGCTCAGATCTGAGGATTCATCAGACTCGATCAATGTCAGTATTCTTTCACCTCCGTTGCCTCCCTTTTCTCAAGTAAAGTCAAAAAGAAAGGTCCAAAAATCAGATGAAGCCCCTCACCAATTCTGGACCTCCGATCTCCTGGTTTTAGCAATCTCCCTCTTTCCCCAGAGCTTCCCTTTCACAGGGTAAATCTGCGCTTTCACTTTTGTGCTTAGACTTTTCTGCTCTCCATTATAATCCTTTCATTTTCCCAACTGCTTTTCTGGCTGCTTTCCACCCGACTTCTGAAAGGTGCTAATCACAACCAGGAGAGAAGAATTTACGCTGTCATTTTTCTGTCATTCTGCTCTCTTCCGTCTTCCAAGTTATAAACCGTTTCTCTGTTCCTGTTACTCTCAACCTCGCAGGCTGTCACTGCTTTGCTTATTCACTCAAGTGGCAGACCGGACTTGAAGCCGCCATAGAATGACAGCTTACTCTTTTGCGCCAGGCTCGGGAGCTTCCCTCTTCGCTGTTGGGGGGTTGCCTTCCCCACTCTGCAGCTCGAGGTTAGGGAGAACCATATTCAACAAGTTCCTCAGGTATTGCAATGTCTTTGGGAGCATCAACTCTATGCGAAGCTGGAGAAATGCCTCTTTTTCCAGACTTCCATAGAGTTCTTGGGGCACATCATCTCTCCTGAAGGCATTGCCATGGACCCACATAAAGTGGAGGCTTTGTGTAGTTGGGAACCCCCTCATCGAGTGAAAGATGTTCAACGTCTTTTGGGGTTTGCTAATTATTATTGGACCTTCATTCTGGGTTTTGCCAAGCTGACAGATCCCATCACTCAGCTCCTTAGAAAGAAGGTCCTGTTCCAGTGGGGGGCCCTGCAGTAACAGGCCTTTGAGGCTCTTAAGAAGGCCTTTGTCGCAGAACCTATCCTGAGGCATCCTGATCGACATCGTCTATTTGTGGTGGAGATGGATGCGTCCAATGTAGCTATTGGGGCTGTGTTGTTGCAAGCCCCAGCGGATGGCACCCCTCTTTTTCCCTGCACTCACTATTCTCAGAAACTCACTCCTTCCGAGCGCAACTATACTATCTGGGAAAAAGAGTTGCTGGCTATCAAAGCTGCGTTTGAGACCTGACGACATCATCTTGAGGGGGCCCGGCACAAGGTGGAGGTTTGGATGGATCATCGTAATTTGGAGCACTTGTCCACTGCGAGGAAGTTGAACAAGGGACAGATTCGGTGGTCATTGTTCTTTGCCCAGTTCAACTTTTTTGTGGTCAAAATTGAAGAGCGGATGCCCTGTCCCGTAAACCTGAGTACCTTTGTCCCAAGGACCCTCTTCCTCCACATATGGTGCTGCCACCAGAATCTTTGGCCATTACCCAGGAACAAGTGGATTTGTGGACTCGGATACGAGAGGCGCAGAGCTTAGACACTTGGTCGCAGCAGAAAATAGGGGAAATTGGACCTGACTCCCCATAGACTCTGGAGAAAGGTTTATTATGACATGGGGGCCAGTTGTACATGCCCACGAGGACACTTAGAGCCCTCATGATGACTCAATGTCATGACAACCCTGCTGCTGGCCATTTTGGATTTTTTAAGACCCTTCATCTTGTCACACGGACTTTTTGGTGGCCTCAAGTCTGACATGATGTCTACGCCTATGTCGCATCCTGTGTACTGTGCCAGCAAGTGAAAGCCGTGATGGGTGCGCCTCCTTGTCTCCTTCAACCTCTGCCGACTCCGGACAGACCATGGGGGGCAATTTCCATGGACTTTTTAACGCATTTGCCCTCTTCATCGGGGTATACGACGGTGCTTGTGGTGGTTGATATGTTAACTAAGATGGCTCACTTCATCCCCTGTCGGAGGTTACCGTTGGCTCATACTTGTGCCCAGTTATTTTTGCAACACATGTTCCGTCTGCATGGTCTGCCAGACAGGGTGGTTTCGGATCACGGTGTCCAGTTTACCGTGCATTTTTGGAAGAGCCTGATGACCGTGTTGCAGGTGCAGGTGTGCTTGGCATCGGCGCACCATCCGGAGACTGATGGTGGGACGGAGAAGGTGATTGGCATTCTCGCCCAATATTTACGATGTTTTGTTAACCACTGACAGAACAATTGGGTGACTTACCTCCCTTTGGCAGAGTTTGCCTTCAATAACTCTCAGCACACCTCCACTCACATGACACCTTTTTACGCAAATGTGGGTTTCCATCCAAGGTTTTTCCCATTGTCGATCTTGGATTCCCCAGTTCCCAAGATGTGGGACTTTTTGTTAGAACTGCATTCAGTTCACCAATTGGTTTCACAGCAATTGGAATGGGCTAAGGCGGACTACAAAAGGTTCGTGGATCATTCGCGCCATGCGATGCCTCCGTTGGCTGTGGGAGACAGGGTGTGGTTATCCACGAAGCATCTATGGGTCAACCGTCCGGTCAAGAAGTTGGACCATTGATTCATCGGTCCCTTCCCTATCGAGGCGGTCATCAATCCCGTTGCTTATCGGCTCACCCTACCACGCTCCATGCACATTCATCCTGTCTTCCACTATTCCCTTCTGGTTCCTGATGCCACATCGTGTGCCCTCCGTTCCCCCGCTGGTACGGTTTCTCCATCTGTATCCGGCGATGATCCCGCTGCTGACAACACGGTGGACAGCATTCGGGATTCTCGCTGGCTGAAAGGACAATTTCAATACTTCATCGAGAGGCTAGGGGATGGACTGGAGGCTCTTTCCTGGGTGAATGCTTCCACGGTTCACGCCCCAGATCTTATCTGGAGATTCCATGAACAGTTTCCATTGAAACTGCATCCAGATTGTCAGACTCGGGGGAAGGGCCCTGCGGTGAGGGATAGTGTTGTAACTCAGAGGTTTGAGCCTGCTCTGTTAGAAGACACAGACTTGAGCAATAAGGAAGAGGAGGATTTGGCCTTGAGGTATGAGCCTGCTTTGCTGGAGGACACAGACTTGAGCCATGAGGAAGAAGAGGATTTGTCTCTGAGGTTTGAGCCTGCTTTGCTGGAGGATTTGGAATTGCCTTCCTCCCCAGGACCTTCCTCCCTGGTTGTGCCTCAGGTGTCGGCAGATAATAAGGAGAGCGAAGCAGAGTCTCTGGCTGAGGATCAAACTGAGGAATGTTGGTTTGATGTGAGGCAAAGATGCAGGCATAGGTGTGAGATGCAATGTAGAAGGAAAGGACAAATCAGGGACTGAGATGAGAGACTGACATGCCCCCCAGGGAATAAAAGTGGGCGTGTTAGCCCTGGATTTTCGTTCGGGACAATTTGTTAATTTGGGATAGAAGCTTCAACAAATTCTGTATGTGGGGTTTGCCTGTGATTTACGTTCTTGCTTTATTATCGGACTTGGCAGGCAGCTTGTGGTAGACTGCCAAGGACTTCTCCAGCCAAAGGAATTTAACCCTGTCGTTACTGGTCTTGTCTGCTTGTTTATGTTCCTTTGGAAACTTGGACTCTCACCTCGTGGGCACGGGTGAGACATAACATATATATATATGCAGGTCTTGGCATGTTTGGGTCTTTTCCCGTGTAAGGTTGAGAGCATCTTGTCAACATTTCGACGAGGTCCCACTCGCCATCTTCAGGCTGGTGCTTTCGGCTTCATAGCCTGATTTTTATGACCAACTTAAAATTATTTTTTGTTATTTATATACTGTTATTTATTATATACTAAGAGGTGACAGGATATGTACATTTCTCAAAAAAATAAAGGGAACACTTAAACAACACAATGTAACTGCAAGTCAATCACACTTCTGTGAAATCAAACTGTCCACTTAGGTAGCAACACTGATTGACAATCAATTTCACATGCTGTTGTGGAAATGGAATAGACAACAGGTGGAAAGCATAGGCAGTTAGCAAGACATCCCCAATAAAGGAGTGGTTCTGCAGGTGGTGACCAAAGACCACTTCTCAGTTCCTATGCTTTCTGGCTGATGGTTTGGTCACTTTTGAATGCTGGTGATGCTTTCACTCTAGTGGAAGCATGAGACGGAGTGTACAACCCACACAAGTGGCTCAGGTAGTGCAGCTCATCCAGGATGGCATATCAACGCGAGCTGTGGCAAGAAGGTTTGCTGTGTCTGTTAGTGTAGTGTCCAGAGCATGGAGGTGCTATCAGGAGACAGGCCAGTACATCAGGAGGCGTGGAGGAGGCTGTAGGAGGGCAACAACCCAGCATCAGGACCGCTACCTCTGCCTTTGTGCAAGGAGGGACAGGAGGAGCATTGCCAGAGCCCTATAAAATAACCTCCAGCAGGCCACAAATGTGCATATGGCTGCTCAAACAGTCAGAAACAGACTCCATGAGGGTGGCATTAGGGCCCAACGTCCACGGGTGGGGGTTGTGCTTACAGCCCAACACCGTGCAGGACGTTTGGCATTTGCCAGAAAACACCAAGATTGGCAAATTCATCACTGGTGCCCTGTGCTCTTCACAGATGAAAGCAGGTTCACACTGAGCACATGTGACAGACATGACAGGGTCTGGAGATGCTGTGGAGAATGTTCTGCTGCCTGCAACATCCTCCAGCATGACCGGTTTGGGAGTGGGTCAGTAATGGTGTGGGGTGGCATTTCTTTAGGGGGCCGCACAGCCCTCCATGTGCTCGCCAGATGTAGCCTGACTGCCATTAGGTATCGAGATGAGATCCTCAGACCCCTTGTGTGAGACCATATGCTGGTGTGGTTGGTCCTGGGTTCCTCCTAATGCAAGACAATGCTAGACCTCATGTGGCTGGAGTGTGTCAGCAGTTTCTGCAAGATGAAGGCATTGATGCTATGGACTGGCCCGCCTGTTCCCCAGACCTGAATCCAATGGAGCACATCTGGGACATCATGTCTCGCTCCATCTACCAACGCCACGTCTCACCACAGACTGTCCAGGAGTTGGGGGATGCTTTAGTCCAGGTGTGGGAGGAGATCCCTCAGGAGACCATCCGCCACCTCATCAGGAGCATGCCCAGGTGTTGTAGGGAGGTCATACATGCACGTGGAGGTCACACGCACTACTGAACCTCATTTTGACTTGTTTTAAGGACATTACATCAAAGTTGGATCAGCCTGTAGTGTTTTTTTCCACTTTACTTTTGAGTGTAACTCCAAATCCAGACCTCCATGGGTTGCTAAATTTGATTTCCATTGATAATTTTTGTGTGATTTTGTTGTCAGCACATTCAACTATGTAATGAACAAAGTATTTAATAAGAATATTTCATTCATTCAGATCTAGGATGTCTTATTTTTGTGTTCCCTTTATTTTTTTGAGCAGTGTATATCTATTTCTAATATATACAACAAGGAGAAATGGATAATCTATCTTATCCTATAACCTGGTTTCCTTCATTTTGTCAAATAGGATTTGGGAACAGAAAATAGAATAACTCTACAGCAACTTGCTTCAGGGCAAGGCTGCAATGAACCATGGGAATCTGTGAAAACTTGCTAATGCTCTGCCTAGTACTAGTCAGGTATTAGAGTAGTGGTTCCCAAAGTGGGTGGTATTGCCCCCTGGGGGTGGTGGGATGCCTTAGGGGGGCTAAGAGGCAAGGGGGCCAGCAGGGGGGTGCTAAGAGGCAGCAGGAGGGCGTTCGAGCCGCCGGCCCTGCACGTTCATCCACTGACTGTAGTAATGCTCCAGAGCCGGTTCCTCCAATGCGGAAGCGATGGCACGTTATGCACCACCGCGGCTGTGTTTGACGTGCTGCCCCCTGCCACCTCTTAGCATCACCAAGGGGTCCAGCAGAGGGGCGCTAAGAGGTGGCAGGGGAACATTTGAGGCACCAGCTGGCCTTGCAGTTTTACCCATTGTGGCGCTGGCTCCGGGGCCGATGTTTCCTGACATGCCTGCGGGGGTGGCACCTCAAATGCAGTGGCAGTGGCATGGCTTTGCTCTACTTTTCAAACACTGCACTGCTGCCTGCCCTGGGCTTCCTCAACCCTGCCCTGTACTGGCTCCAGGAAGCAGGGAACAGCACCGCCCTCTATGACGTGAGTGCCCCGGGAGGGGGGGTGCTTGGGAAGCTGATCCCTGGTGGGAGGGGCAGCCTGTGAACTTGCTGTCAGGCACAGCAACTACAAAGAGGGGCGGGCTTGGTTGAGCAGGATCCTGAATATTGGGCATGTGGTCAAAGCCTTCCTACCTATCTACCAATCTATATATCCATCCAAAAAGTCTGTCTATCTATCTGTCTTTCTATCTGCCTACCTACCTATCCTACTTACATCTATCTATCTATCTATCTATCTATCTATCTATCTATCTATCTATATCTATCTACCTAGCCATACATACATACATACATACATCCATACATCCAAACATCAATCCATCAATCCATCTATCTATCTTCCTGCCTGGCTATCTACCAATATATCTAGTTATATTAGTCATATTAGTTACCGCTTCTGCTGAACCAGTACAAATCAGCTGAATCCCACCATTCTATCTGTCTGACTGTCTGTCCGTCTATCTATCTATCTATCTATCTATCTATCTATCTATCTATCTATCATCTATCTATCTATCTATCTATCTATCTATCTATCCATCCATCCATCCATCCATCCATCCATCCATCCATCCAAAAGGTCTGTCTGTTTGTCTGTCTTCCTACCTGCTTGCCTGCCTGCCTGCCTACCTACCTACCTATCAATATATCTACCTACCTACCTGTCTCTCTGTCTCTGTCTCTATATCTATCCATCCATCCATTCATGTTTGAGGCGCCAGATCCACAGGCACATCAGGAAAGTAGAGCAAAGCCAGTCTGGGAGGGAGGGAGGGAGGGAGGGAGAGTGAGAGAGAGAGAGAGAGAGAGAGAGAGAGAGAGAGAGAGAGAGAGAG
>NW_020771993.1:0-11365 GCF_900518735.1 Pseudonaja textilis | reverse complement strand
CCTTGCCAAATAAATTTAAGTGTTACCTTATTTATATCTTCAAAAAAATTTTTTGGTAATTTAATTGGGATTGTCTGGAATAAATAAAGGAATTTTGGTAAGATGTTCATTTTGATCGTGGCAATCCTGCCCAGTAGAGAAAGCTGCAGCTTATTCCAAGATTCTAGGTCTTTCTTAATTTGCTGTAATAGTTTATCATAATTATTCTCTTTGAGCGATTTACTATGTGGTGTTAACCATATGCCTAGATATTTGACCATTTTTGTTGCCTGTATCCCCATGGTTTTTTCTAATTGTTTCCTCTGATTCTCTGCTAGATTTTTAGTCATTAATTTTGTCTTATTTCTATTAATCTTTAATCCTGCTACTGAACCAAATTGTTCTAGTTCTTTTATTAGGTTATGTCCTTTTTCCATGGGTTCCTCTAGGAAGAAAACCATATCGTCTGCAAACGCCTGTAGTTTATATTCCTCTGCTTTGACCCTTACTCCTTGGATTTCAGAGTTTTGTCTTATCCGCGTTAACAGTGATTCTAAAGCAAGTATAAATAGGAGGGGTGAAAGGGGGCAACCCTGTCTAATGCCCTTTTCAATGTTTAATGGGCCTGTTTGTTCACCATTAATTAGTATATTGGCCTGTTGGGTGTTGTAAATTGTTGTGATAATGTTCTCGAATTTAGTGCTCAGACTCATGTTATAGATTTTTTGTATTAAAAAGTGCCAATGTAGATTATCAAATGCTTTCTCCGCATCTAAAAACATGAGTGCAAATTGTTTCTCTGGATGAACTTCATAATATTCTAAGACGTCAATAACGGTTCTTAGATTATTTTTGATTTGGCGGGACGGAAGGAAACCATTTTGGTCTTCATGAATGTATAAATTTAAAACTTGTTTTACTCTATTCGCTATAATTGAGGTAAATAATTTATAATCAGCGTTTAAAAGTGAAATTGGTCTATAATTGTTGATATATCTGGCATCTACATCCTCCTTCGGAATTAATGAAATCAACGCCCCCCTCTATGAGTCTGGCATTTTGGCTGCCAAAAGTACTTCGTTAAACACTTCCAGCATCAGTGGCCCTACTAACTCTATTGTAGCTTTGTACAATTCTACTGGAATCCCATCTGGACCAGGGGATTTATTATTACTTTGGTTCTCCATTGCAGATTTCAACTCAGACCACGTAATATCCTTATTTAATAATTCTTTCTCTCCATCCCCTATTGTTTTATCATTCGTATTCTCCAGATAAGTTCTTATTTTGTTTTCATTGATTTCTTCTTTTTTATATAATCTTTGAAAATAGTTTAATATAATATCTTCTCAATCTCATGTTGTGGTATGCCTTTCTCATCTATTAGTTGGTGTATCAGTCTCTTTTCTTTTTCTTTTTTAAGTTTATAAGATAGCCATCTTCCTGGTTTATTAGCGTGTTCAAAATAATTTTGTTTGGACCTTCTCAAACTAACTTCTATTTTATCTTGTTCAATTAAATTCAGCTTATGTTTGGCTAATATTAACTGGTTTTGTATTCCTTGGATCTTAGGAGTTTTTTGTAATTGTATCTCTAAGTCTTTGATTTGTTGTTGTAATACGTTTTGTCGGGCATAAGTTCTCTTGTTTCTCATAGCATTATAGGAAATTGTTGTACCTCTTATAATTGCTTTCATAGTATCCCAAATATTCTGTTTTGAAGTTGTTTCATTATTATTATCTTTTAGGAAATAGTTTAGCTCCTCTTTCAGCTTATTAATATACTCTTCTTCGTTTACTATTTGGGTATTTAGTGTCCATCTTTTTTTTCTTCCTCTCCTGTCTCTCCAAATTAGCTGTATTGGGTTGTGGTCAGCCCATTCATTTGGTAGGATTTTAATTTCTTTTATTTCATTAGCCAAATCCATCCAAGCCATATCTATTCTAGTCCAAGTCTTATGTGGATTGGAATAGTATGTAAATTGTTTCTCTTCAAGGTTTCGTTCCCTCCATAAATCTTTTAAATTTAACTCTTTCATCATTTCCTTACATGCCGCAGAAAGTTCCCTTTTCCCCTTCTTGTTTTTTCCCATATTACTATGGTCTTTTTGGTAGTCTACAATGGAGTTAAAATCGCCAATCAAGCAAATGTTCCTTTTTTCGAAGCCTACTATTTTTTGGTGGAGGTGTTTAAAAAATTTCCCTTGGTCTTCATTTGGGGCATAGATTGCTATAAGTAAAAATGTGATGTGGTTTATCCAAACCTGTATAACCAGAGTTCTTCCTTCGGGATCCGACCAGGTTAATTCTGCCTTTACATCTTGTTTTACGTAAATTGCAATTCCTTTTTTCTTGTGTTTATCGGCCGGTGCCGTAAAAAGTTTCCCTAATTTTGGACAAATTAGATGTCTTTCATCATTTTTTGAAATATGTGTTTCTTGAAGACATATTAAATCTGCATTATGTCGAATAAGTTTTGAAAATATCCGTTTTCTTTTTGATATTGAATTTAATCCATTTATATTGATGGAGAGCAACTTCTTCCCCTCCACCATTTATCTATGTCTGCTTAGATTTTTGCCTAGTAATAATTCGATTCTCTTCTTGTTCTTGTTGTGGGATTTGCTCTTCTCTCCCAGGTTGTGGTTTATCACTTCCTGAAATTGGAGAAAGTCGTTCCTTTTGGGTTCTGTGACGATATCGGTCCTCCTGTGGTCTCCTTTTAAGTTCTTCTTTAGTGGATTGACCATTCGTATCCGTGAGCTGTTGATAAAAGTCTTGGGCCTGTTCTATCGATTCTATTTTGATTTTCCTTTCTTTCCACGTAATTAACATCCCTTCCGGGATTAACCATTTAAATTGGATTCCTTTTTTATTTAAATCATTAGCTAGAAATTTATAATCTTGTCTTATCATCCTCACTTTCTTTGGAATTTGTTTTAAAATCATAATTTCTCTGCCTTTATATGATATCGTTTCCTCCCTAGACATTTTCAAAATTAAATCTCTCAGACATCTCCTAGAGAAGCAGATATGGATTTCTCTTGGGCAGTTGTTGCATCTGGCGTAGCTTGTGCTAACCCTATATACCTCATCAAACTCTTTAATTAGGTCATCTTTTTCTTTTCCTAACCATTCAGCCAATATTTCTGCCATCAAATGTTCCAATTCTTCATTTTTTGCTTCAGCCACATTCTGGAACCTGAAATACGCCATTGCTTTGTCCATCTCGAGGTGAACCAGTGAGTCTTCCGTTTCTCTAAGTACATTTTTAAATTCCTCATCCATCCTTTCAAAGTTAGTCTCCATGCGTGTTGTTCTACTCTCTATATCTTTTATTTTCACTTCGTTTTTCTCCATGGCCTGCTGTAGAGACCCTATCTTACCCTCCACCTTTGATATATCCGCTTTCATTTCAGCCTTCAGTTTTCCCATCTCATCTTTCAATTCACTTATATCTGCTCTAGTTTCATTGAGATTTTTAATCATCATTTCTTGCATTTTAGATATAGCTTCCTGCAAGGATAATAAGGAAGTTTGTATATTAATGCTGGGGACATTAGGCTGCTTTTCCCCTGTTAAGGACTCCTCAATAGTTTTTTGAGTTGTTGCTGGGGTGGGTGTCAACGTAGTCGATAGGGTCGGGGTAGCCTTCCTTCCTGTTTTTAAGGCAATAGTTGTCGTGGATGTCATCTCTCTAAGTATTTGTTTTTGTTGATGCACAATTTTAGATATATTATCCCAAATCACCATTCAGTGTTTGGGTCTTGTATTTGAAAGTCTATTCACGTATTTCAATTTAATATCTCACTCCACAGTCTTTTCCCCTATATCATAAATAGATATCTACTACAGTATTCTAGTCTATGTAATAAGAAAATTGGTCAGCAATAGTACATCAATTAACACTTTAAGGAATTAATCTTAAATGTCTTAAGTAGTCTAAATAATTTATAAATAGTTTATATCAACAGAGTTTATCCCTTTTTACTATTAATACTTACAACAGTAATCTCTTAACTCTATAATAATAGTATACCCCCCTCTTCCCCCTCCCCAAATAAGTAGAATTATGTAAGCTATTTAGGAGATACAATAGGGAGGGGCAGGGGGCAAAACAATAAGAGAAAGGGTACGAGAGAGATTACCACAGCTTCAGAGAATCAACAAACAAAAAGCAAGGAAGTCATCTTAAGAAGAAAGTAGTGCCAAACTAGTAATATTAAGTAGTACCACGTAATAAAGAAAGCAAGTTGGGTGAGCTAAAAGTCCATCTTCCAGCTAGAGGATTCTTTTCAGCCTTCCAATCAGCAAATGGTGTAATGTGCTGACTAATCTGCAGTCCCAAAACCGTCTTTCCCAGCCTTCTGTTCGTCTCTGCCTTCTTCCTCTTGCTTCTTCTTCTTTCTTTGCTTTCCAACTTTTAAATCAACATACAAATCTTCCAAAGTCCAATATAATGCTCAGTTTGTCTTCTCCACAATATTAAATAGATGTGATAGTCGTGTTGTGCTCAGATCTGAGGATTCATCAGACTCGATCAATGTCAGTATTCTTTCACCTCCGTTGCCTCCCTTTTCTCAAGTAAAGTCAAAAAGAAAGGTCCAAAAATCAGATGAAGCCCCTCACCAATTCTGGACCTCCGATCTCCTGGTTTTAGCAATCTCCCTCTTTCCCCAGAGCTTCCCTTTCACAGGGTAAATCTGCGCTTTCACTTTTGTGCTTAGACTTTTCTGCTCTCCATTATAATCCTTTCATTTTCCCAACTGCTTTTCTGGCTGCTTTCCACCCGACTTCTGAAAGGTGCTAATCACAACCAGGAGAGAAGAATTTACGCTGTCATTTTTCTGTCATTCTGCTCTCTTCCGTCTTCCAAGTTATAAACCGTTTCTCTGTTCCTGTTACTCTCAACCTCGCAGGCTGTCACTGCTTTGCTTATTCACTCAAGTGGCAGACCGGACTTGAAGCCGCCATAGAATGACAGCTTACTCTTTTGCGCCAGGCTCGGGAGCTTCCCTCTTCGCTGTTGGGGGGTTGCCTTCCCCACTCTGCAGCTCGAGGTTAGGGAGAACCATATTCAACAAGTTCCTCAGGTATTGCAATGTCTTTGGGAGCATCAACTCTATGCGAAGCTGGAGAAATGCCTCTTTTTCCAGACTTCCATAGAGTTCTTGGGGCACATCATCTCTCCTGAAGGCATTGCCATGGACCCACATAAAGTGGAGGCTTTGTGTAGTTGGGAACCCCCTCATCGAGTGAAAGATGTTCAACGTCTTTTGGGGTTTGCTAATTATTATTGGACCTTCATTCTGGGTTTTGCCAAGCTGACAGATCCCATCACTCAGCTCCTTAGAAAGAAGGTCCTGTTCCAGTGGGGGGCCCTGCAGTAACAGGCCTTTGAGGCTCTTAAGAAGGCCTTTGTCGCAGAACCTATCCTGAGGCATCCTGATCGACATCGTCTATTTGTGGTGGAGATGGATGCGTCCAATGTAGCTATTGGGGCTGTGTTGTTGCAAGCCCCAGCGGATGGCACCCCTCTTTTTCCCTGCACTCACTATTCTCAGAAACTCACTCCTTCCGAGCGCAACTATACTATCTGGGAAAAAGAGTTGCTGGCTATCAAAGCTGCGTTTGAGACCTGACGACATCATCTTGAGGGGGCCCGGCACAAGGTGGAGGTTTGGATGGATCATCGTAATTTGGAGCACTTGTCCACTGCGAGGAAGTTGAACAAGGGACAGATTCGGTGGTCATTGTTCTTTGCCCAGTTCAACTTTTTTGTGGTCAAAATTGAAGAGCGGATGCCCTGTCCCGTAAACCTGAGTACCTTTGTCCCAAGGACCCTCTTCCTCCACATATGGTGCTGCCACCAGAATCTTTGGCCATTACCCAGGAACAAGTGGATTTGTGGACTCGGATACGAGAGGCGCAGAGCTTAGACACTTGGTCGCAGCAGAAAATAGGGGAAATTGGACCTGACTCCCCATAGACTCTGGAGAAAGGTTTATTATGACATGGGGGCCAGTTGTACATGCCCACGAGGACACTTAGAGCCCTCATGATGACTCAATGTCATGACAACCCTGCTGCTGGCCATTTTGGATTTTTTAAGACCCTTCATCTTGTCACACGGACTTTTTGGTGGCCTCAAGTCTGACATGATGTCTACGCCTATGTCGCATCCTGTGTACTGTGCCAGCAAGTGAAAGCCGTGATGGGTGCGCCTCCTTGTCTCCTTCAACCTCTGCCGACTCCGGACAGACCATGGGGGGCAATTTCCATGGACTTTTTAACGCATTTGCCCTCTTCATCGGGGTATACGACGGTGCTTGTGGTGGTTGATATGTTAACTAAGATGGCTCACTTCATCCCCTGTCGGAGGTTACCGTTGGCTCATACTTGTGCCCAGTTATTTTTGCAACACATGTTCCGTCTGCATGGTCTGCCAGACAGGGTGGTTTCGGATCACGGTGTCCAGTTTACCGTGCATTTTTGGAAGAGCCTGATGACCGTGTTGCAGGTGCAGGTGTGCTTGGCATCGGCGCACCATCCGGAGACTGATGGTGGGACGGAGAAGGTGATTGGCATTCTCGCCCAATATTTACGATGTTTTGTTAACCACTGACAGAACAATTGGGTGACTTACCTCCCTTTGGCAGAGTTTGCCTTCAATAACTCTCAGCACACCTCCACTCACATGACACCTTTTTACGCAAATGTGGGTTTCCATCCAAGGTTTTTCCCATTGTCGATCTTGGATTCCCCAGTTCCCAAGATGTGGGACTTTTTGTTAGAACTGCATTCAGTTCACCAATTGGTTTCACAGCAATTGGAATGGGCTAAGGCGGACTACAAAAGGTTCGTGGATCATTCGCGCCATGCGATGCCTCCGTTGGCTGTGGGAGACAGGGTGTGGTTATCCACGAAGCATCTATGGGTCAACCGTCCGGTCAAGAAGTTGGACCATTGATTCATCGGTCCCTTCCCTATCGAGGCGGTCATCAATCCCGTTGCTTATCGGCTCACCCTACCACGCTCCATGCACATTCATCCTGTCTTCCACTATTCCCTTCTGGTTCCTGATGCCACATCGTGTGCCCTCCGTTCCCCCGCTGGTACGGTTTCTCCATCTGTATCCGGCGATGATCCCGCTGCTGACAACACGGTGGACAGCATTCGGGATTCTCGCTGGCTGAAAGGACAATTTCAATACTTCATCGAGAGGCTAGGGGATGGACTGGAGGCTCTTTCCTGGGTGAATGCTTCCACGGTTCACGCCCCAGATCTTATCTGGAGATTCCATGAACAGTTTCCATTGAAACTGCATCCAGATTGTCAGACTCGGGGGAAGGGCCCTGCGGTGAGGGATAGTGTTGTAACTCAGAGGTTTGAGCCTGCTCTGTTAGAAGACACAGACTTGAGCAATAAGGAAGAGGAGGATTTGGCCTTGAGGTATGAGCCTGCTTTGCTGGAGGACACAGACTTGAGCCATGAGGAAGAAGAGGATTTGTCTCTGAGGTTTGAGCCTGCTTTGCTGGAGGATTTGGAATTGCCTTCCTCCCCAGGACCTTCCTCCCTGGTTGTGCCTCAGGTGTCGGCAGATAATAAGGAGAGCGAAGCAGAGTCTCTGGCTGAGGATCAAACTGAGGAATGTTGGTTTGATGTGAGGCAAAGATGCAGGCATAGGTGTGAGATGCAATGTAGAAGGAAAGGACAAATCAGGGACTGAGATGAGAGACTGACATGCCCCCCAGGGAATAAAAGTGGGCGTGTTAGCCCTGGATTTTCGTTCGGGACAATTTGTTAATTTGGGATAGAAGCTTCAACAAATTCTGTATGTGGGGTTTGCCTGTGATTTACGTTCTTGCTTTATTATCGGACTTGGCAGGCAGCTTGTGGTAGACTGCCAAGGACTTCTCCAGCCAAAGGAATTTAACCCTGTCGTTACTGGTCTTGTCTGCTTGTTTATGTTCCTTTGGAAACTTGGACTCTCACCTCGTGGGCACGGGTGAGACATAACATATATATATATGCAGGTCTTGGCATGTTTGGGTCTTTTCCCGTGTAAGGTTGAGAGCATCTTGTCAACATTTCGACGAGGTCCCACTCGCCATCTTCAGGCTGGTGCTTTCGGCTTCATAGCCTGATTTTTATGACCAACTTAAAATTATTTTTTGTTATTTATATACTGTTATTTATTATATACTAAGAGGTGACAGGATATGTACATTTCTCAAAAAAATAAAGGGAACACTTAAACAACACAATGTAACTGCAAGTCAATCACACTTCTGTGAAATCAAACTGTCCACTTAGGTAGCAACACTGATTGACAATCAATTTCACATGCTGTTGTGGAAATGGAATAGACAACAGGTGGAAAGCATAGGCAGTTAGCAAGACATCCCCAATAAAGGAGTGGTTCTGCAGGTGGTGACCAAAGACCACTTCTCAGTTCCTATGCTTTCTGGCTGATGGTTTGGTCACTTTTGAATGCTGGTGATGCTTTCACTTTAGTGGAAGCATGAGACGGAGTGTACAACCCACACAAGTGGCTCAGGTAGTGCAGCTCATCCAGGATGGCATATCAACGCGAGCTGTGGCAAGAAGGTTTGCTGTGTCTGTTAGTGTAGTGTCCAGAGCATGGAGGTGCTATCAGGAGACAGGCCAGTACATCAGGAGGCGTGGAGGAGGCTGTAGGAGGGCAACAACCCAGCATCAGGACCGCTACCTCTGCCTTTGTGCAAGGAGGGACAGGAGGAGCATTGCCAGAGCCCTATAAAATAACCTCCAGCAGGCCACAAATGTGCATATGGCTGCTCAAACAGTCAGAAACAGACTCCATGAGGGTGGCATTAGGGCCCAACGTCCACGGGTGGGGGTTGTGCTTACAGCCCAACACCGTGCAGGACGTTTGGCATTTGCCAGAAAACACCAAGATTGGCAAATTCATCACTGGTGCCCTGTGCTCTTCACAGATGAAAGCAGGTTCACACTGAGCACATGTGACAGACATGACAGGGTCTGGAGATGCTGTGGAGAATGTTCTGCTGCCTGCAACATCCTCCAGCATGACCGGTTTGGGAGTGGGTCAGTAATGGTGTGGGGTGGCATTTCTTTAGGGGGCCGCACAGCCCTCCATGTGCTCGCCAGATGTAGCCTGACTGCCATTAGGTATCGAGATGAGATCCTCAGACCCCTTGTGTGAGACCATATGCTGGTGTGGTTGGTCCTGGGTTCCTCCTAATGCAAGACAATGCTAGACCTCATGTGGCTGGAGTGTGTCAGCAGTTTCTGCAAGATGAAGGCATTGATGCTATGGACTGGCCCGCCTGTTCCCCAGACCTGAATCCAATGGAGCACATCTGGGACATCATGTCTCGCTCCATCTACCAACGCCACGTCTCACCACAGACTGTCCAGGAGTTGGGGGATGCTTTAGTCCAGGTGTGGGAGGAGATCCCTCAGGAGACCATCCGCCACCTCATCAGGAGCATGCCCAGGTGTTGTAGGGAGGTCATACATGCACGTGGAGGTCACACGCACTACTGAACCTCATTTTGACTTGTTTTAAGGACATTACATCAAAGTTGGATCAGCCTGTAGTGTTTTTTTCCACTTTACTTTTGAGTGTAACTCCAAATCCAGACCTCCATGGGTTGCTAAATTTGATTTCCATTGATAATTTTTGTGTGATTTTGTTGTCAGCACATTCAACTATGTAATGAACAAAGTATTTAATAAGAATATTTCATTCATTCAGATCTAGGATGTCTTATTTTTGTGTTCCCTTTATTTTTTTGAGCAGTGTATATCTATTTCTAATATATACAACAAGGAGAAATGGATAATCTATCTTATCCTATAACCTGGTTTCCTTCATTTTGTCAAATAGGATTTGGGAACAGAAAATAGAATAACTCTACAGCAACTTGCTTCAGGGCAAGGCTGCAATGAACCATGGGAATCTGTGAAAACTTGCTAATGCTCTGCCTAGTACTAGTCAGGTATTAGAGTAGTGGTTCCCAAAGTGGGTGGTATTGCCCCCTGGGGGTGGTGGGATGCCTTAGGGGGGCTAAGAGGCAAGGGGGCCAGCAGGGGGGTGCTAAGAGGCAGCAGGAGGGCGTTCGAGCCGCCGGCCCTGCACGTTCATCCACTGACTGTAGTAATGCTCCAGAGCCGGTTCCTCCAATGCGGAAGCGATGGCACGTTATGCACCACCGCGGCTGTGTTTGACGTGCTGCCCCCTGCCACCTCTTAGCATCACCAAGGGGTCCAGCAGAGGGGCGCTAAGAGGTGGCAGGGGAACATTTGAGGCACCAGCTGGCCTTGCAGTTTTACCCATTGTGGCGCTGGCTCCGGGGCCGATGTTTCCTGACATGCCTGCGGGGGTGGCACCTCAAATGCAGTGGCAGTGGCATGGCTTTGCTCTACTTTTCAAACACTGCACTGCTGCCTGCCCTGGGCTTCCTCAACCCTGCCCTGTACTGGCTCCAGGAAGCAGGGAACAGCACCGCCCTCTATGACGTGAGTGCCCCGGGAGGGGGGGTGCTTGGGAAGCTGATCCCTGGTGGGAGGGGCAGCCTGTGAACTTGCTGTCAGGCACAGCAACTACAAAGAGGGGCGGGCTTGGTTGAGCAGGATCCTGAATATTGGGCATGTGGTCAAAGCCTTCCTACCTATCTACCAATCTATATATCCATCCAAAAAGTCTGTCTATCTATCTGTCTTTCTATCTGCCTACCTACCTATCCTACTTACATCTATCTATCTATCTATCTATCTATCTATCTATCTATCTATCTATCTATATCTATCTACCTAGCCATACATACATACATACATACATCCATACATCCAAACATCAATCCATCAATCCATCTATCTATCTTCCTGCCTGGCTATCTACCAATATATCTAGTTATATTAGTCATATTAGTTACCGCTTCTGCTGAACCAGTACAAATCAGCTGAATCCCACCATTCTATCTGTCTGACTGTCTGTCCGTCTATCTATCTATCTATCTATCTATCTATCTATCTATCTATCTATCTATCATCTATCTATCTATCTATCTATCTATCTATCTATCCATCCATCCATCCATCCATCCATCCATCCATCCATCCAAAAGGTCTGTCTGTTTGTCTGTCTTCCTACCTGCTTGCCTGCCTGCCTGCCTACCTACCTACCTATCAATATATCTACCTACCTACCTGTCTCTCTGTCTCTGTCTCTATATCTATCCATCCATCCATTCATGTTTGAGGCGCCAGATCCACAGGCACATCAGGAAAGTAGAGCAAAGCCAGTCTGGGAGGGAGGGAGGGAGGGAGAGTGAGAGAGAGAGAGAGAGAGAGAGAGAGAGAGAGAGAGAGAGAGAGAG
>NW_020771992.1:0-11368 GCF_900518735.1 Pseudonaja textilis | reverse complement strand
CAACTACATAGCCAAAAAGGCATTAAGAGTTGTTAACCTAATCTTACGTAGCTTTTTCTCTGGTAATATCACACTACTAACTAGAGCATACAAAACATTTGCTAGACCAATACTCGAATACAGCTCATCAGTCTGGAACCCACATTACGTATCTGATATTAGCACAATTGAGAAAGTCCAGAAATATTTCACAAGAAGAGTTCTCCACTCCTCTACTCGTTGTAGAATACCTTATGCCACCAGACTTGAAATTCTAGAACTAGAAAACTTTGAATTACGCCGTCTTCGGTCTGATTTAAGCATGGTATATAAAATCATACATTGCAATGTCCTACCTGTCAATGAATACTTCAGCTTCAACCATAACAACACAAGAACACACAACAGATACAAACTCAAGGTTAACCGCACCAAGCTTGACTGCAGGAAATACGACTTTAGCAACAGAGTGGTCAATGTCTGGAATACTCTACCCGACTCTGTAGTTTCTTCCCCAAACCCCAAAAACTTTAACCTTAGACTGTCTACTATTGACCTCACCCCTTTCCTAAGAGGTCTGTAGGGGGCGTGCATAAGCGCACCAACGTGCCTACCGTCCCTGTCCTATTGTTTCTTTTATTTTTCTTTTATTTTTCTTATATGTACTCATTTCATGTATTCATAATTATGTATACACTTTTACTTATCTCGTAAACAATTGACAAATAAATAAATAATAAAAAAAAAAATATTGGAAGACTGCTATCATGTCACTCCTTGTCCTCCTTTCGCTAGACTAGACATATCCAATTCCTGCAACTGTTCTTTATAATCTTTTAGCTTACAGCCCCCTAAATAATCTTAGTTGCTCTTCTGTGCACTCTTTAATAATAATCTGCATGCCATTGAAAAATTCACCAATAAAAGCAATGCATATGGATACAGAGAATGCCTATCCTGAATTTTAGAGTTTCATTAAAGGGGGGGAAAAAAACCCACAAATTCCTGTCAACCGGGAAATGCAAGCATACGAATCAGTTCAGGTATTAACTTGGCTAGAATTTCAAAAACATCTGAGCACTCCGGAACATGAATTTGAAGACCTGGTTAAGAATAATTTCACTACATGTTCTCTTAAGTAATTCTAAAAATTTACAATATTGTATTTTCACACTGGGGCATTTGGTTGTATAGATTTGGCTGCTAATTAATGCCACGGATTTGTGGGGAAATAAGTTTGCCTAAGAAATGAGGATGGGATTTTTAGGAGGCATGGTGGCGCAGTGGTTAGAATGTGGTATTGCAGGCTAATTCTGCCAATTGCCAGCAGTTCGATCCTTGCCAGCTCAAGATTGACTCAGCTTTTCATCCTTCCGAGGTGGGTAAAATGAGGACCCAGATTGTTGGGGGCAAGAGGCTGACTCTTTAAACTGCTGAGAGAGGGCTGGAAAGCACTATAAAGCAGTATATAAGTTGCAAGTGCTATTGCAATTAAGTTTGCCTTTAAAAAAAAGGACTTTAAAAGATTAGTGAGGAGCTTTGAAAGGACAGCTCATTTTGGAGATGATAGTTCTTTGCCTCTGAAATAGAGTGAAACATCAATGAAAATATCCAGTTTTTTGTTTTACATTTGTTCCTAGTTGAACGTAATCCCAGTTTTGCTCTTGGGGATATGTTCTACGTATTTTTTTCCGGAGTAAATGTTTTTCAATCTCCCTTTCCAAGAGAGATTATAGAGCTCAACCCTTTGAGACAATGAGCAGAAGTAACCATTCCTAAATGTGCGAGCGTTTGTGTTGTTTTAATGTGTTGGTGTGTATTTTAAAGTAAACTGTGAAGGGATTGTTGTAGTTAGCATGACTCTGCTTCAGAAGGCAACCTGGTTCCAGCGTGAAATAATAACAGCACATTTAAGAAGAACAAGTTGTTGCATTTTTAACTCAGTCGTATAATTAAAACCTTTTCTGCGCTTCGAGAAGTAAGATCAGCAGATAAAATAGTTCACTTTGAAGTCGTGTTTCTTAGCTGAAGTATCCTAGCCATTGTGTGTTTTATTATGAATTATGAAAGAGTTTGGGGAGGGGAAGAATTCATTCCCCCCACAGAGGGGAATTCATTTCCCCCACAGAGAATCCTGAAATATAATCCGTGTTTCTTTAATAGCGCCAGTGATTTATCTTGCAATTAACTTTGTACATGTTGGGTTCACACACAGTTGCAGTAGACCAAAGACTCTGTTCAGAGAGCATCTGGTTTCTATCTCTAATCACATCATCACATGTGGCTGGCAAACCCCAGTTTGGGGCTGGTCTTGTCAAACTAGGATCAGCTGCCAGTCATCTGTCAAATATTTGCTGAGGTGAACCCATCCTGTTATTTGCCTGTCCTGTTTTGCAAAAAACAAACAAAGAACTGGATAGAATTAAAACAGGGAGAAAAAAAGGAAAAAAAATGGAAATTTGACATAAGGTTTCGTGCATGCAGATTGTGCATAGTGTGTGAAATATTGCTTGTGACACATTGACCACTGGCTGAATCCATACCCCAGATGCTAAATATTAATAGATAACCATTAAAGAAATGCTTGGTTGCTGAAGGGCTATTTAAGCTCTAATATTTTAATCATATGAGCCTATGACAGAAATATCATGTTGACCTTGAATCATCTTGTCCCACTTGTCACCAGTGTCCTATCTACTTGAGATAGACCATCAATAAGTCATGCTTAGATACTTGGTTCCTATGAACGAGACAGATCTGGTTCTTAATTCTTCTCAAATTACCAAGGCAGGGATGTCAAAATATGGCACTGATGAGGCCACTCTTGGAATACCGCATCCAATTCTGATATAAACACAATGCTGAGACTCCAACAAGAAGTACAGAGAAGAGCAACAAAGATGATAAGAAGTCTGGTGGTTAAACCTATGATGAACGGTTAAGGGAACTAGGTATGTCTGTCTAGCTTCTCAGTCATCCAGGTCATGGTTGTCCCAAAACTGCTTTTTTTCAAGAAGCAATTGGACTTTCTGGTTTTTCCTTGAAGACATTTTGCTTCTCATCCAAGAAGATTCTTCAGCTATCATTCTATGGACCTTCTCCTTCAGGTCATGGTTGTCCCAAAGGTGATTTTTCAAGAGGCAACAGGACTTTCTGGTTTTTCTTTGAAGACGTTTCACTTCTCATCCAAGAAGATCTGAAAGAAGAATAACCAGAAAGTCCAGTTGCCTCTTGAAAAAGCATCTTTGGGACAGGTATGTCTAACCTTTTGAAGAGAAGGATTGGGTTGGCCTGATAGCTGTCTTCCAATACTTGAGGGACTATTACAGAAAGATGGGTTTTGACGTATTCCTCAAAGCACCAAAGGGAAGGACAAGAAGTAATGGGTAGAAGCTTGTTAAAGAGAGATCCAAGTTAGAAGTAAGGAGAAATTTTCTGACGGTGAGGACAATTAATGAGTGGAACAACTTGCCTCCCTGAGTTGTGGGTGCCCCATCACTGGAGGTTTTCAAAAAATAAACTGGGCAGCCATTTCACTGGGATGGTGTCAGATCTCCTCCTTCGAGCAGAAGACCTCCAAGGTCCCTTCCAGCTTTATGATTCGATAATTCTAGTTCATCGGGTCAGGGAGAAAACACATACTGTTAAGTTTGAATTGGGTGTACTCTTAGTTAGGTGCTCCTTTTCTTTATTGCTTAGTGTACGGTGCAACCACAGAGAGCCAGTTGGGTCCTGTGTTTAAGATACCACACTACAAAACAGGTGACTGTGAATTCTAGTCACAGCTGGTGATCAGTCCCTACCTCTCTTAGCCCTAGGAGGAAGGATTCTTTGAAATATTTAAAAAAAAAAATCTGCAAGAGATTGTCTAGTTGCCAAGAATGAGCGCTGACTTGAAAACAAGCCCCTGTCCCCCCAAATTCCCCCAAACCCATTGGATTCATCTCCAGATTAAATTAATGTGTGGAGGCAGACAACAGATTAATTCAGTTTTTAAACTGAGCAGCTATCGCTTAACTCCTGACACGCAATGAGAAATTATTCTAATGCAATTCAACCAGGATAAAGTGTTGGGAATAGCAATAGCAAGCAGGGATGTGGTGGCTCAAGTAGCTAAGACACTGAACTTGTCGATCAGAAAGGTCGGCAGTTCGACGTTTCGAATCCCTAGCGCCGCATAACAGAGTGAGCTCCCATTACTTGTCCCAGCTTCTGCCAACCTGGCAGTTTGAAAGCAGGTAAAAAATGCAAGTAGGAAAATAGGGACCACTTTGGTGGGAAGGGAACAGTGTTCCGACCTTCAGCGTTTAGTCATACCAGCCACATGACCATGGAGATGTCTTCGGACAGCGTTGGCGCTTCGGTTTTGTAGCGGAGATGAGCACGGCCCCTCTAGAGCTGGAAATGACTAGCACTAGAACCTTTACATTTACCTTTTAGCAATAGCAATAGCACTTAGACTTATATACCGCTTCACAATGCTTCACAGCCCTCTCTAAGCAGTTTACAGTCAGCCTCTTGTTCCCCCAACAAGCTGAGTCCTTGTTTTACCCACCTCGGAAGGATGGAAGGATGAGTCAACCTTGAGCCTAGTTGGATTCAAACTGCCAAACTGCAGGCAGCCGGCAGTCAGCAGAAGTAGCCTGCAGTACTGCACTCTTCACCACTGCACCACCTTGGCTCTTAATGAGGAGTATTCCTTCTTAAGGAGAACAGCCGCAATTTATCTGTGATGTGGGCTGACATTTCCCTCTTTTTGGCAGTCTGAGCTAAGTAGAGAGAGAGAGAGACCGGAAATAATTGCCCTTAAGAGTTGCATATATCAACTTGCATCGACCCAAAGAAGATATTTTATAATAAACGAAACCACTGATTGTAACGAAGCCCAATGTCCTTTCGCGGTGGTAGGTTTTGCAAACTTCACTGAGAGCCCTTTGTCTCTTTTTGCAAATGGGTGCGTGTCGAGGCAAGAGAAATTGTGCACCTGTTTGGCACCATTTCCTCCCCCCACCCCTTCTGCCACTACAGTACAAAATGTCCCTGTTTCAGTCACATCTGTGCAGAGCAGATGAAATATCTCCCTAAGTTGTGACTCGAGAGATTTGACTCGAAAACAACACTAGCTGTCCTAAAACAATATCCATTCATCCTTTCTTTTTGCAAGGATTTGAAAGTAAAAAAATAATAATAATTACACTTATAACACAATTGCTTCAGGCAAGTTTTAAAGGAAAGAGTAAGCAAAGCAAAATGCAAGATTATTATTGTTGTTGTTGTTGGTTGTTGGTTGTTGTTTGTTGGTGTTTTGGTTGTTGTTGTTTGTTGTTGTTTGTTGTTGTTTGTTGTTGTTTGTTTGTTGTTTGTTGTATTTGCACAGTCAGCCAGGTGTTCAGAACTGGATTTGGCATTTTTGTCTACCTATCGAGTCCTTTGGAATAGGCAAATCTGGATGTTTGATGGTGTTACAGAGATCGCCGCGGGATGTTGCAAGTCAGGCTGCCTTCTGCAATTGACTGATAGCCAATTTGTCAAAGCCTCTGATGGTGTTCAAGAGGTGCTCCAGTTGTTTTGGGACTGCTCCCAAGGCGCCTATGACAATCGGTACTACCCTTGCTTGCCTTTGCCATAGTTGTTCTATTTCTATTTGTAGGTCTTTGTATCTTTGTACGGTTACAATGATTGCCATGTCCCGGGGACACGTGATCCCCTTTTGCAACCTTCTGACGAATCATTGGGAAGCCAGATTCACTTTGCAACCCCTTGTTACTATAAACGATGGCAAGGAAGGTTGTAAAATCAGGCAAAACCCACTTAACAGATGTCTGACTTAACAATAGAAATTTGGGGTTTCTCAATTGTGGTTGCAAGTTGAGGACTACCTGTAATATACATTTGTTTAAGGAAGAATGTTCAGGAATTGATTCGCAACTGGAGTTGTGACATTACTGCGCTTTTTAAGGTTAGGTGAAGGCTGAAAGCTTTGGGAGAATCATAAAATCCCAGTGCTGGATGGGACCTTAGAGGTCTTCTAGTCCAGGCCCCTGCTCAAGCAAGAGAACCTATACTATCTCAGACAAGTGACTGTCTGGTCTGTTCTTAAAAATCCCCAGTAATGGAGCACCCATGATTTCTGAAAGCAACTTCTGTTGCATTGGTTAATTGTCCTCACCGTTAGGAAGTTTCTCTTTAATTCCAGATCGCTTTTCTCCTTGATTACTTTCCATCCATTGTTTCTTGTTCTGCCTTCTGGTGCTTTGGAGAATAGGTTGATCTTCTCTTCTTTGGGGCAGACCCTCAGATATTGGAAGACTGCTATCATGTCACCCCTGGTCCTTCTCTTTGTTAGACTACACATACCCAGTTCCTTCAACCTTTCACCCTAGGTTTTGGTTTGGCCTCCTGATCCCTTATCATCTTTATTTTCCTTTCTTCTCTGTGCTCTTTCTAACATCTCAGCATCTTTTTTTTTTCATTGTGAACGAAGCTGGACAGATGGGGAGAAGAACAAAATATTTGAGCAAGAATAAAATGTTCCCAGGTTCAGAAACTGAACAGTACATCTAGTGCTTCAAAAGTGAAGGAGGTACAGTTGTTACCAAACTCATTGGGGACATCTGGAGTATATATGCAGGACGTGGCCAAGGGGGTATTTATTTGCTGCCAATCATATATAACAGAGGACAATGCAAGATTCCCTGCTGTCTTGGGACAGACTGACCTTTCCCTCTTTGATAATTGGCGTCCATTTAAAGAAAAAAAAAATGACTTAACAGTGCTGGTTGCGTAATTAAGATTCCCAGGAAAGCGAGCTTGTCTCTCATGCTTACATTCCAGTTGATGTATTGGGAGTTTTAGTTTTGGAAATGGAGAGAGCCTATTTTTTTTCCCTACCCCTGGGACACGGATTTATGTCTGAGCTCATTTCCACCATTATGTTGATACTACAAGGGTTGGTTGACTCCTTATCGGTTCGGCATGGTTCACTTGAACCGGTAGCGCCAAGGATCACCTGTGAGAGAACTGTTCGCTCCAACGATCAGCTGTTAAGCCCACCCACCTGCCCCAGCTCTCTGCCTTATATCCTGGTTTTCAGGCTCAGCTGATTCGCAGGGCACAGCGGATTGCCACACGTCAGCTGTTCAACACAGAGAGATTGCTGGACAAGGTCAGTAGCAAACGCTCTGTGCACATGCAAAGCTTTGTTAAGGTTGTTAACACTGGTTGAATTGCACCCCTGCTCCCAACAATGAGCTCTGTTGATAGGTCAGTTATGTTTTAGATGGAAACCTCAAAGCAGTCGCAAAGGTGCAGATCTGTTGACTGTTGGAACTAAGGGGGAGCCACTCCATCACGTTTTTGTGGAGCTTTCAAAGACTCAGTTGTCCATCAAATGTTTCAATCAGAATAGAGCTGGAAGGCACCTTGGAAGTCTTCTAATCCAGCCCCCTGCTTAAGCAGGAAACCCTATACCTTTTCAGAGAAAGTGGCTGTCCAGTCTCTTCTTAAAACATCACTGGATGTTTATTAGAGCTTTGTCCCTTGATCAGCAATTCCCAGATGTTTGCTTGTTTTTAAAGGAAGAGGTCCTACAGCCATAGAAAGTTTGACAATCCCCATCCTAGATGATGCCTGGAAACCTCACTTAACGGATAACAGAATAACAAAGTTGGAAGGGACCTTGGAGGTCTTCTAGTCCAACCCCCATATCATTTCAAATGGCTCTCCAGTCTCTTCTTAAGAACCTCCGGTGATGGAGCATCCACCACTTCTGAAGGCAAGCCATTCCACTGGTTAATTGTTCTCACTGTCAGGAAATTTCTCCTTAGTTCTAGGTTGCTTCTCTCCTTGATTAGTTTCCATCCATTGTTTCTTGACTTGCCTTCTGGTGCTTTGGAGAATAGCTTGGCTCCCTCTTCTTTGGGGAAATCACTCAAATATTGGTACACTGCTATCATGTCTCCCCTAGTCACTTTTCACTTTTCATGAAGGTAGTTCCTATGCAACTTTTCTCCAATAAAGGAGAATATTTGTAGCTTGGGGTTGAACTGAGAGGCCCTTGGTGCTCTCTGAGCTTGGTTGTTTTCCTCCAAAAGTTTCATTGCCGAACTAGGTAACATCATCAGTGCTAGTAAGGAGTGGGATTTGCTCTCAGTGAGAACCAATTAAGGGCGCTCAGAGAAAACTCAGGCACTCAGCGGACCTACAGCAAACCCCACTCCTTCCTAGTACTGACGATGTTACCTAGTTGGGTAATGAAACGTCTGCAGGAAAACAACCAAGCTCAGAGACCACCCAGAACCCTTCAATCCTCTCGTGTCCCTGGCAGGAGAACAAATGGATCTCAAAATTTTGCCCATCTATTTTCTGTTCTATTCGTCCCCATCCCTATGACTTCTCACTTGTGAAGAAATCAGCTCCCAGATCTGGACTGTGAAAATCCAGATAGCTTCAAAAACTTCAGAGAGGGAAGCAACCTGGAATTAAGGAGGAACTTCCTAACAGTGAGGACAATTAATCAGTGGAACAGCTTTGCCTCCTGAAGTTATGTGTGCTCCATCCCTGGAGGTTTTTAAGAAGAGACTGAACAGCCACTTGTCTGAAATAGTATAGGTTCTCCTGCTTGAGCAAGGGGTTGGACTAGAAGACCTCCAAGGTCCCTTCCAGCTCATTCATTCTAAAAGTCATCTGGAGCCAGCAACTGTCTTGAAATGAAACCTCCCTGACCATGGCAACAACAGGGAATATACAGAGATTTCTGCAAATTTATAGTCTTAGCATCATTTAGATGCTAAGGGAACTTGATCTCATTTCAAATCAAGAATGACACGTTCATCTAGGAACACACACACACACTCCAGGTTATCCTAACTATAGGATAATAACTGTAGGGGCAAGAATGAATGGTCAAAATAAATGCATGGATATATAACGTCACTATATCCCTAGAGCTTAACCTTTGGACTTTGTTATGCCTTCACATTACTGACCTCCCTTGCTGGCTTTCCTCGCGATGTGGTGTCCCCTGCATGCAAGAAAAATTAAGTGCAGGAACTTGAAATAGGAAGATAAATATATTCTTGTCAAAAAAAAAAAAAATTGTTTCAGTGAGAAGGGTTGAGTCTTTTGTTCTCTTTATCTCTTTTCAAAAAGTGCCCAGACTGCCTGTCTCCAAACCCTGTTAAGTCGACAGGAAATCTGTCGGTTTCATTATTTTTTTTTTAAATTTCCATCCTCAACAGACAGTTCGGGAGATATGAGGCTGTACTGTATCCTGGGTTATATCCCTGGCACTGGTGAAAATAAATTATAATAATCCTATTCAGGGAGTACCAATAAAACTGTGATGCAACACACTGCCCTCTGCTCATTTAGGTTGCTTTTAAACCTGGCGTTGCATGATTGTCACCTTGTGACCAACAAACACATTGTGCTCAGAGCAGTTAAATTGAAAATGGTATGCGAACAATGATCCCTTCAGGACAGGCAATGAAGATTGAGACAAATGTTGGATCTCGGTGTCAAACCATTTGTCAGGATTCCGGCAGTGACCCCCGTTTAAATCATGAGTCTTGAGCCAAACTTCCAAAACTTCAAAAGGATTTATTGGGAGTTAACTTGTTCAGCACTGCCTGGGTGTAGCCGACTCTGAGACACCTCATTCATTCTCTCCCTTGACCCTGGTTTACCCCCCACCCCCGAGTGTATCGTAATTCATATTCTCCAATGGGACACATCCATAGCCCAGAGTCATCAATCAGGGTCTCCAGTTAGAATTTTGCACAGCAGAAACTTTGGTCACCTAGTTACTATCTTTGAAAACGTTTATGGAATGCAGTTTCGGTTTTGCAAGCTGTTGGACTGCTCCCCCCTCCCTTTCTGTTGGCAACTCTAAAAGACCACAGAAATATTTTATGAGTTGACACCATTATTTTTACTAAAAGGAGAGAATGTTCACAGCTCAGGTTGGAAATGAGGGGTCCTTGATGTTCTCTGTGTATTTGAGAAGTGGCAGCCCCTCAAATATTGAAATACTACGATCATGTCCCCCTTAGTCCTTCTTTTCTCTAGGGTAAAGGTGGTTCCCCTCGCACATACATGCTAGTCGTTTCCAGCTCTAGGGGGCAGTGCCCATCTCCGTTACAAAGCCAAAGAGCAGTGCTGTCTGAAGACGTCTCCATGGTCATGTGGCCGGCATGACTAAATGCCAAATGCGCATGGAACGCTGTTTCCTTCCCACCGAAGTGGTGCCTATTTTTCTACTTGCATTTTTACATGTTTTCGAACTGCTAGGTTGGCAGAAGCTGGGTGCTCACTCCATTACGTGGCACTAGGGATTTGAACCGCCAAACTGCCTACCATTCTGATTGACAAGTTCAGCATCCTAGCCACTGAGCCACCGAGTCCCTCTCTAGACTGGTCAAACCCAATTCCTGCAATCATTCTTTGTATGTTTTAATCTCCAGGCCTTTAATCATCTTAGTTCCTCTTCTTTACACTTCTCGTGTATTTGGGTGATAAAATGAAGATCCTTATCATCGAAATATCAAGGGTGTGAGCTTGAGACAGGAGTGGCCAGACCAAAGTTATCTAGACAATTTTTATGGCTTAGGGTATTTTTGAAGCAGTTTTAAGTCAACTGCTTAACCGATTCATTATTTATTACTATACTGTAAGTACCATTGCACTAACTCAACATATGCACACCATTTTTATTATTTTCTATTTCAAATCCTGATAGGTGAGGGATGGCTCACCTGTAAGTTGCACTGAGGGAATCTGGAATCTGACAAGGCCCCTTGGAGCAAAAGCTTTGAGTTGTGAAATCCAGATCACCTCTGGACTGTTGAAACATTTGCCTTCAGACCAGAAAAACTCCAGTCTGAGACAAATTAGCCAAGAAAGGATGTTCTTTCATGGGTAAGCCCAGTGAAAAGGAAACAGATAGTGTTGCATGTGTATTGTTGTGTATGCTTATTTTTGGATGAAGAATTTCTAATAGGAACTGCTGACCGATTGCTTTCTTGACCAAGTTGTTGCTTGCACTGGCTGTGTAAAAGCCTCTAATCTCAATGCCTGCGAGGGAGAAATATGGATTGATTTGTTCTGAGATTCATTGGTTGTCTTGGTTAGCCATGATTAGAATTAAGAGTTGTAGCTGGGGACAATGGCTGCACAAATACTGTGTTTTCCCAAAAATAAGACCCTCTCTTATATATTTTTTTTGCCACAAAAAAGGTACCAGGTCTTATTTTCAGGGGATGTCATCTACTGACTAACCCCACTTGCGTGCATCACCCCCGATCTCCTTTTCGCTGTCAGAGGCCTTCAAGAACTTCTTCTGTTGCTGCTGGCAAGGCTTTCCTGAAGGCCTCTGCATCCCATAATAGAA
>NW_020771991.1:0-11373 GCF_900518735.1 Pseudonaja textilis | reverse complement strand
AAAAAAAATACGATGTTGAGATTCTGGAAAGAGGTCAGAGAAGAAGAGCAACGAAGCGGGTTAAGGGACTGGAGGCTAAAGCACAGGAGGGGCGTTTGCAGGAACTGGGCACGGCAAGAAGGACGATAGGATGTGAAAAGAAGGGTGATAGGATATGATCTTCTAATGTTTTTTTGGGGGGGTTGCCACATTTGGTTAGATTAACAGAGTTGGAAGGGACCTTGTAAGTCATCTAGTCCACCCCCCACAAACAGGAGACCCTACACCATTTCTAACAGATGGCAGTCCAGGCTGTTCTTAAAAACCTCCCACAACTTCTGGAGTCCAGCTGTTCCACTGGTTAATTGTCCTCCCTGTTAGGAAATCCCTCCTCAATTCCAGGTTGCTTCTCTCCTTGGTGAGTTTCTACCCATCGCTTCTTGTCCTGCCTTCAGGGGCTTCGCAGAATAGGTGGACCCCCAAATCTTCTTTGAGGCAGCCCTTCAAATACCGGAAGACTGCTATCATGTCCCACCTAGTCCCTCTTTTCGCTAGACTGGACGTACCCAATTCCTGCACCTGTTCTTCATATGTTTTCGTCTCCGGGCTCTTAGTTGCTCTTCTCTGCACTCTTTCCAGAGTCTCAAACCTCTTTTTTTTTGTAATGGGGTGACCAAAACTGGACGCAGCGTCCCAGGATTTATAAAATGGCACTAATACTTCCTGTGATTTTTGAAAACCTGTCTCCGCAGGTTGCGGGTGCTCCAACACTTTTAAGGGACTGGACAGCCATTTGTCTGAAATAGTATAGGATGTCCTGCTTGAGCAGGGGATGGACTAGAAGATCTCCAAGGTCCCTTCCATTTATGTTCTTCTCTTTATCCGGAGACCACTTTTCAAAGTAGCATTATGTTGGCTGCACCCCACCAACTCAGAGGTACGATCCGTTTAGGGACCTCTGCTCAGGATGCCCAGAACAAGCCATTTTCTTGAAATCTCACTTTCATAGACACAGAGAAAAGAAGGGTTTTATTTTAAGGAGAGAAGCAACTTCGAATTAAGGGAAAATTTTGTGACAGTTAGAACAATTAACCAATGGGCAACTTGGCTCCAGAAGTTGTGAATGCTCCAAAACTGGAAGTTTTTAAGAAGAGATTGGAGAACCATTTGTCTGAAGTGGGTGTAGGGTTTCTTCCTGCCTAGGCAGGGGGCTGGACTAGAAGACCTCCGAGGTCCCTTCCAACTCTATGATTCTATTCTATTCTACTTACTCTCCAAAGCAGCCGAAAGTAGGACAAGTAGCAATCGATGGAAGTTACTTCAGAAGGAGATCCGATCTGGAACTAAGGAGAAATTTACTATTAGTGAGCACAATTAAACAATGGAAGAGCCGCCCTCCAGCAGCTGTGGGAGCTCCAACACTAGAGGTCCTTTAAGAAGAGATTGGACAACCATTTGTCTGAGATGGACTAGGCAGGACTAAAAGACCTCTAAGGCCCCTTCCAGCCCTAGGATTCCAGCCCAGACATCTGAACAGTGAAAAGATTTTTTTTCCTCCTAAGTCCATGCAAACCATAAATTACTCAAATGTTGCTGGTTTCACAATACGCTCAGCCATAAAACAACTGAAGTTCAAAGTGTCACAACTTACCATGTTTTGAAATGCATCACATACAAATAGGGTTGCAGGTCACCATAGCACTTCCCCTTTTTTTCCTTAAACATGCCAAAGAAGAGCAATATATTTGAACAATTTATTTTGCACAATCCACCAGGTCACGTCTGGATAGGATCGCTGGTGAAACAGTGGTACAAACACTCTATCAGGTGCCTATCTGTATGTAGAGGTATAAAAGGTAAGAACAGATCCACCTGCTTTCAGACTTCCTCCAAGATGGTTTTGCAGTTTGATTGATGGACTGGCTGTTTGTTTGATTGATTAAAGAGATTTGTTGTATCTCCTCATCCAATTCATGTTTTACAGGGAGGAGCTATTGAAAAAAAAATCTACTTCCCTTCTATAGAAATAATCATTTTTAGAGAAAGTAAACATTTACTTTGCACTGGAAGTTCAAAACAAACAACTGTTTTTGCCATGGTTCATTTCCACAAGTTGCGCAACCCAGTCTGGCAGAGAAGGAGTACAGAGGCTGCCCATACAGACAGTCAGATAACAGATAATCAGAGTTGGAAGGGACCTTGTAGGTCATCTAGTCCAACCCGCTGCCCAAGCAGGAGACCCTACACCATTTCTGACAGAGGGCAATCCAATCTCTTCTTGAAAGCCTCCAGGGATGAAGCTCCCACAACTTCTGAAGGCAACTTCTGTTCCATTGGCTGATTGTTCTCCCAGTTAGAAAATTTCTCCTTATTTCCAGGTTGAATCTCTCCTTGCTCAGTTTCCATCCATTGTTCCTTGTCTGGCCTTCAAGTACTTTGGAAAATAGCTTGACCCCCTCCTCCTCTCTGGGGCAGCCCCTCAAATATTGGAAGATGCTCTCCTGTCTCCCCTGGTCCTTCTCTTCCCTAGACCAGCCAGGCCCAGTTCCCGCAACTGTCCATCGTAGTTTTTAGCCTCCAGTCTTCTCATCATCCTGGTTGCTCTTCTCTGCACTTTTTCTAGAGTCTCAATATCTTTTTATAGTGTGGTGACCAAAACTGGATGCAGGACTCTAGATGTGGCCTTACTAAGGCTTTATAGAGTGGTATTAGTACCTCCCTTGATCTCGATTGTTAGTCCTCAACTTATGGAGCCTGTGTCAACGTTCTGATGGACAAACCCAACCAAAGCAAGCAGAGTTGAGACACAGGTGGTATTCACCTGGTTCTACCAGTTCTGGGGAACTGGTAATGGAAATTTTGAGCAGTTCAGAGAACCGGCAAATCCCATCTCTAACTGGAGATTTTACAGTATCCTTCCCCCATAAAAAAAAAATTTGAATCCCACCACTGACAAGATTATTCAATCTTTATGGAGTACATCATTTTAGCACAGATGAGGGCACAGCCAGATTTAACTAATTCCTGCACAAACCCACGCAATCAAAGCATAGCGTTCCTCCTCCCCCGTTAGTACAGGTCACATGGTCTAATTGAGTCTCATTGTATTGTTATGAGAAAAAGTCTCTGGCTCTGGCAAACACCTGCCAAAGTGTCCTTGGTTCTCATGCTTGTCTTTTCGATGTCTGGAGTCTACATTCCATCTTCCCCTTCCGTCCCCCCTGGTTCATTGGCAAGCTGAGAAGCCATAATGGTTGCAACAGCAAAAGCACTGTTCAAATCTTGACAGCCTGCCTATCATGTTTGTAAGCTGTATCAGTCATAAAGCAGATCAGTAATTGATCTGATGTTATGATCTTTTGGGAGGGGGTTATTAAAGGAATGCCACAGTTGGTTTGTTCTGGGTGTGGTTTGCCTGAAAACCAGAAATAAGTGCCAGTGTTCAGTGAAAAAAAAAATGTGGTCATTGACTATGGCACGCTACAAATGGCTGTAAATGTGGCCTGGTTTCTGAGCACCTAAAATTGTCACGTTTTGTTTGTTTGTAGTGCGGTGGGGAGGCAACTGTTGGAACTTTGAATCTGGGTCATTAGAAGACCTCAAGTAGCTGTAACTTTGAACAGGTCACAACCAATCACAGCGCAGATTCCCTCATGTGGGAGCAGACAAGATGGTCAGGAACACAGGAGCATCCTGAGGTAAATCACAAACACCATACAGAGCCCACAGAAGAAAAAGGCGGGAAAAAAGGGAAACGCCTCCTTTACACCCAGAGCAACCAATCACAGCGCAGATTCCCTCATGCGGGAGCAGACAAGATGGTCAGGAACACGGGAGCATCCTGAGGTGAATCACAAACAGCATACAGAGCCCACAGAAGAAAAAGGCGGGAAAAATGGGAAACGCCTCCTTTACATCCAGAGCAACCAATCACAGCGCAGATTCCCTCATGTGGGAGCAGACAAGATGGTCAGGAACACAGGAGCATCCTGAGGTAAATCACAAACACCATACAGAACCCACAGAAGAAAAAGGCGGGGAAAAAGGGAAACGCCTCCTTTACACCTAGAGCAACCAATCACAGCGCAGATTCCCTCATGCAGAAGTGGACACCTTCCAACTGATCAATTACCACCCTGCCTTCTGCCGCATTTTACAATTTTACTGTTTTAGCTAGTAAATTTAACATCCTAACAACAAAACCCTGGATGATAGCTGGACAGTACTCAATATCAATATGGACAACTCTTTGATATGATCATTGTCCAAGCCCTAATGAAGACGGAAAGAAGATTGGCAAATTCACTCTGACATTGATGGAACATATAAGATGTAGTGTAATGGTGTAGGGTCTCCCGCTTGGGCGGGGGGTTGGATTAGATGACCTACAGGGTCCCTTCCAACTCTGATTATCTGTTAAGGTGTTCTGCCCATGGCTGACACATATGATGGACAAGTTCATTCAGACACTGATGGGACAGATGACATGTTCTACTTATGGCGAGGTCTGCAAGGTCAACATTGGACTGAGGGAGGAGGAAAACTTCGTAGGGCTGTCCAGCCTAAGAAACAGAAAGGAGAGTATTGTAGCAATGTCTACCAATCTAATGATTTCTTCAAGGCTAAGACATTCTTCAAACATCTAAAAGGGTGCCATTATCAAACAGTGTACACAAATCAAACTGACTACATTAGTAGCAGAAGGAGGTGGAAGAGCTGAGTTATGACACCAAAGACGTGGCCAGAGGCTAACTGTGAAGCAGGCTGCTCATGTGTAAATTCTACATCGAGCCAGTGCACAAGCAACCAGTTCCTGAGACAAACTTGAACAAATATGCCTTCCGTTTTCAAGACGAAGAAGATCGGGAATTGCTATAGTGCTGAAGGCACCAGACTAGAAACTGGGAGACTCTGAATTCGAGTCCTGCCTTAAGCATCAAAGCCAGCTGTGTGACTTTGGGCCAGTCACCAGGAGACAGTGAGTTCTAGTCCTGCCTTAGGCATTAAAGGCGGCTGGGTGACCTTGGGCCAATCACCAGGAGAGATGGTGAGTTCTAGTTTCACCAGAGGTGGTGGTCTTCAGCAGGTTCTGACCAGTTTTGGAGAACCGGTAGCGGAAATTTTGAGTCGTTCGAAGAACCGGCCAATCCCACCTCTGACTGGCCCCGCCAACCCCATCTCTTCTCTGCGTCCCATCGAGTCCCGGCTGATCGGCTGGGTCTCCTTGGGTTGCCCTGCCCAGGAGGACGGAGCTGGAAAGCAGGTTAGGGAAGGAGGATTTTGAAGTATCCTTCCCCTGCCACGCCCACCAAGCCACGCCCACAGAACTGGTAGTAAATTTTTTTGGAATCCCACCGCTGAGTTTCACCTTAGGCATGAGAGCCGGCTAGATGACTTTGGGGGTCAATCCCAAGGAGAATGCGAGTTCTAGTTCTGCCTTAGACAAGAAAGTCATCTGGGTGACTTTGGGCCAATTACCAGGAGATGGTGAATTCTAATCCAGCTTTAGGCATCAAAGCCAGCTGGGTAACTTTCGGCCCAAAACCAGGAAACTGTGAGTTCTAGTCACAACTTAGGCACAAAAGCTGGCTGGGTAACCTTGGGTCAGTCCCCCTCTCTCAGCCCCAGACCCCTCACAGGGTTGTTGTTGTGGGGAAAAGAGAAGGAGACTGTTGCAGACTAATACCAAAGCGAAGAGTCAACGGATTGTGCAAATCGTCATACGGGATCCTTCAATTTGCATACCGGCCAAATAATGCTTAGGATCATGCAGCACCGATTACAATCCTAAAAGGAGACGCCAGATGTTCAGCGTGGTTTTAGAAATGACAGAGGAGTATAAGATGCACTGGTGCATTCTGGATGATTGACAGAGCCGAAGGATACCCAAAAGAAGTCCTTTCTGGCATCCATGTGAGGCTATGAAATGTCTTCAGAAAAATGAGGATCCAAGAACATTTCATATTCTTCCGTCTCAGAATAAGACTTGGAAGGGACCTTGGAGGTCTTCTAGTCTAACCCACTGCTCAGGCAGGAAATCCTACACCATTTCAGACAAATGGTTTTCCAATCTCTTCTTAAAAACTTCCAGTGATGGAGCACCCATCATTTCTGAAGGCAAAGCTGTTCCACTGATTTAATTCTTCTAATTGTCAGGAAGTGTCTCCTTAATTCCAGGTTGATTCTCTCCTGGATGAGTTTCCATCCGTTGCCTCTTGTCCTGCCTTCAGGGGCTTTGGGGAATAGGTTGAAGCCCCCACCCCTTTTCTCTGGCAGCCCCTCAAATACTGGAAGATACTATCACGTCCCCCCTAATCCTCCTTTTCATTAAACTCAACATACCCAATTTTCGGAACCTTTCTTCATATGTCTTAGCCTCTAGTCCCCTAATCATCTTTGTTGCTCTTTTCCTGATTCCCACCTGGGTTTGTTTCCTCTGTCGTCTCTATACAGGTAGTCCTCTAGTTATGACCGCAATCCAGCCCAAAATGTATGTTGCTAAGTGAAACATTTGTTAAGAGAGTTTTCCCCGTTTTACAACTTTTCTTGCCTCTTTCTTGTTAAGGGAATCATTCATAAATTAGAACCTGTTGCCAAGTGCCCGAATGTTGATCACCCTGGGGAGGCTGTAATAGTCGCAAGTGTGAAAAACAGTCTTAAGTCACTTTTTTCCAATGCTGTTGTAACTTTGAATGGTCACTAAATGAGCCGCTGTAAGTTGAGGAACACCTGTACTTTTCATGCATGTGTTATTTTGGGGGGCTGTTTTTATTTTGAAATGGTTTTCACAATTCCTAAAGCTCTACCGCCAAAACAATTGGAGTTGAATTGTGCGAAAGATTGACGTAAAGGTATGTATTACGTACTTAACACAGGAATAAAGAGCCGGAAAGGCCCATATTAAACTGATCGACGGTTAAGAAGTCTAAAAAAAGAATATTTGGTATGTGTCTTTTGATCTTCCAACGAGATTAATCGAACAAAATACGGTCTTTCAGGATCACTGCGCTGCACACCTTAAAGAAATGTTTCCAATGGGTTAGTCATCGACTTGATTGAACTGATGATATAAAAAGGATGGGTGGATTCAGATGGTATCGGGTTATTTCACTATTAGTCTGTTTTGATTTAGTCTCCGAAACTTGGTTAATGTAGTAAACTTTGTTAATATGATAAAAATCAATAGCTTTTAATGATTTAAATTGACTTTTTCTTTGGGCACAGAAAACTTGGAATCAATCACGGATATGAAGAGACATGGATTTTCTGACCATAAGAGGCACCAAATATATTTCTCTTCGAAGTTGGAAAGACATTAAGACTGCAAGATTGCACTCTTGGATGGCTGCAGTGTGTCCATTGCGACGTGTGTTCAGTCATTGTGCTTATTATACAGTCCTTGGAACGAACACAAATGTGCAGAGTTGGGGAATCACTAACGGAGGCTCATTAAAATTTAAATTTAACTCTTTACAGCTAATCCTTGACTTACCACCACAACGGGAATCCAGAATTTCTGTTGCTAAGCAAGGCAGTTCTTAAGTGAGACATGCCCATTTCTACGGCATTTTTGTGCCATGGCTGTTAAAGAGAATTGTTGCGAAACCGGCTTGCCCCATTGGCTTTGCTTGTCAAGAAGGCTGCTGGGAAAGTCGCAAATGAGGACCACGTGACCTGAGGACAGGGCTCTCCAAACTTGGCAACTTTAAGACTTGTGGACTTCAACTCCCAGAATTGATGATGTTACCTAGTTGGGTCATGAAATGTCTGCAAGAAAACCACCCAGTCTCAGACAGCACCAAGGACCCCTCAGTAGTCTTCTTCTTCTTCTTCTTCTTCTTCTTCTTCTTCTTCTCCTTCTCCTTCTTCTTCTTCTTCTTCTTCTTCTTCTTCTTCTTCTTCCTCTTCCTCTTCTTCCTCCACTTCTCCTTCTTCTTCTCATCCTCTTCTTCTTCTTCTCCTTCTCCCCACTCCTCCTCCTCCTCCTCTTCTTCCTCCTCCTCCCCTTCTTCCTCCTTTTCTTCTTCTTCTTCTTCTTCTTCTTCTTCTTCTTCTTCTTCTTCTTCTTCTTCTTCTTCTTCTCCTTCACCTTCTCCTTCTCCTTCTTCCTCCTCCTCTTCTTCCTCCTTCTCCTCTTCTTCTCATCCTCTTCCTCCTCCTCCTCCTCTTCTTCGTCCTCCTCCTCTCCTCCTTTTCTCCTTCCTCCTCCTCCTCCTCATCTCTGCAAGCCTCACTCCCTTCTAGCACTAATGATATTACCTAGTTTGGTCATAAAACGTCTGCCGGAAAACTACAAAGCTCAGAGAGCAACAAGGATCCCGCAATTCACCCCTGGCCACAACTATTCTCCTGTATGGGTTTTGTTTACTTCCACCCTATCCCAGGGCTGCCTTGGGTGGGGAGGCGCTCAAACCTACCAGGCTTTGCAGCCGCCACCTCAAAGAGGTTTGGAGTGCCCAGGAATAGAGAATAGAGGCAGGAGAGAACCGGCAATGGGAATAGCCTGCTTCGTGCCAGATTTGCACTTTCTTAAAGATGGTGCAGAAACCAGATTCCACAGTGGGAAAAGGTTTGGGGTGAAAAGAGGAGGAGGAAAGTGTCTCGCAAATGTTATTTGCAGCTATTCGTAAAAAATAAAAGGTAAAAAGCCGCCAGACCAGCCCCACCCTTAATTCAAGAAGGGCTACACTTCCAGGCACCTGGAAACTGAGCAGAGGTGCGTGCCAGTTGTGGTTGCCTCGTGGAGAACGAAGGTGGCACTGCCAAAATCGGGACCGTCACTTGTGACTTCCCTGATTAAACTGGCATCTTGCAGCTTTCCAGTTGGTTGGCAGCGTCTGTGCCTCTGGAGGGCAAGCGGGGATGCGTGCAGGAGTCTGTGAACTTGCTGACACCTCGAGGCAGGAGAAGAAGCAACGGATGGAAACTCACCAAGGAGAGAAGCAACCCACAACGAAGGAGGGATTTCCTGACTGGGAGGACAACTAACCAGTGGAACCACCCGCCTCCAGAACTTGTGGCTGCTCCGTCGCTGGAGGCTTTTAAGAAGAGATTGGGCAATCATTTGTCTGAAATGGAAAGGGTCTCCTGCTTGAGGTGGGGGTTGGACTAGAGGATCTCCAAGGTCCCTTCCAACTCTTCTGTTATTCTATACTCCCAGATCAATTAACCAGAAGTTGTGGCTGGTTAAGTTGGTTAAGTTAGCAATCCAGTTGTTAAGCGAATCTGCGCTTCCTTTCCCCCGTGACTTTGCTTGGTGGAAGGTCGCAAAAGGGGATCACGTGACCCCCTGGGGCATGGCAACCGTCATAAATATGAGTCAGTCGTCAACTCACTGAATTTTGATCATGTGACTATGGAGACACTGCAACAGTTTTAAGTGTGAAAAACAGCCACGAGTCCCCTTTTTTAGTGCCGCTGCCACTTTGAACGGGCACTAAATGAATTCTTGTTACCTGTATAGTAACAAGAGTTACAAGTAACAAGGGTTTCCTGCCTGAGCCAGGGGGGGTGGACTAGAAGACCTCTGAGGTCCCTTCCAACTCTGTTGTTCTGTTATCTGTTTCTGGAGAACTTGGCTCTGTAGGCCTCGGGCTCAGTAGTCACAGCCTCTGAACATCAAGCCCCATCATCCACAGCGCCTCTTGTTGATTGTTTTCGATATTGCTAGTTTGTAACCCGAACTGCCCAGTGAAAGGCCCATCCTGTGAGACGGGCAGCTTTATAAATATGATAACTAAATAAATATCATGAATACATCGAGTCTGGGATAAGGCAGTACAAGCGGTTCTTAACTTACAGCCACAACTGAGCCCAACATTTCCATTCCTAAGCCAGTCAGTTGTGAAGTGTCAGAGGATCGCAGCGCATCCAACCGGCACCCAAGTAAATAATTCTGCAGGATTCATCCACGTAAGAAAAACTTCTTTATATACAATCCCATACAGCAGAGGTCAGCATATAAAATCAGGAACACGGAAGCGATGTGCTCAGAAGGAAGACATTACGAAGCGGAGTATTTCAGCCCCAGGGTTTATGGGGGCGTCTGAAGTGAGCTTCTCTTTCAAACCATCACCTCATCTGGTTATGAAGCGCTGCGCACAAAGAAAGAGGCATCAAAATATTTTAAACTAGCTTGTTACTTGTGCTTTGCTATGAAACTGTATGCGATGGGCTTTAGTTTTTGGGGAGGAAAATAAGGAGGAAAAAAATTCTGCCTCTGCCTAGCAGCCTCCATCGGTATTCATCTGGCTAGCGTCCTGTCAGTGTGTGAGAGAGTGGAGGGCTGCTTGGAAACTGAAAGAGTATTTGCTGTGTGAGCAAGGAGACAGCAAGGAGCCTGGATGTGGCTTAGCTCAACTGTTCTGTACTCAAGCTGCTGTGAAACTGAACCTCCTCTCCTCTGCTTGTGTTTTGCATTTGGAAGAGATTTCTTTTCAGGTGGGGAGGGGGAGTAGAACTCTTTAGCATCAGAGCGTGTTAATAATAATAATAATAATAATAATAATAATAATAATAATAGTATAGGAAATACTCTAAATGCTGTGATGGCCATTTCGAAGAATCCTTTCTTAGTGAGCCCCTAGAAGCCAAGAGGAACATATGGGCCAAATTTCATTTTTTGGAGACTTTACGGTTCTGGAGATTTTGTGATGATGCGTGAGGGGCATTTCGCTTTTATATATACAGATAGATGGGAGTGAGATAGTTTTGTTTTTGAGCATTTTCTCTTCTCGTTCTCCTGTTGGGTTTATTCAGCCGCCGGTTTAATTTGTTGTAGAGTTTACATTATGTATTCCTGGTTTTATTATATTTGGGTTGCATTGGCGTTTTAACCTTATTTGGTGACACATTCGGCACGGAGCCACATTAAAATGCAGTGCGCCCAGGCGGAATCCATGCTACGCCAACGGCTCTGAGTAGCTCCTTGCCAGGAACGCGGCTGCAGAAAGGCTGGGGACGGGGGGGGGGGGCTCCACATCCCTGAAGAACCCCCCCCAGCAATGGTTTGACCCAATCTCAAAGCCCAAGAGAAACGCGTAAGGTAGTCTTTACTTACGACAGTTCATTTAGTACAGGGGTCTCCAAACTTGGCAACTTTAAGACTTGTGGACTTCAACTCCCAGAATTGATGATGTTACCTAGTTGGGTTATGAAATGTCTGCAGGAAAACAATTGAGCTCAGAGAGCATCAAGGACCCCACAGTCCTCTTCCTCCTCCTCTTTGCAAACCCCACACCATTCTGGCACTAATGATGTTACCTAGTTGGGTCATGAAATGTCTGCAAGAAAACCACCCAGTCTCAGACAGCACCAAGGACCCCTCAGTCTTCTTCTTCTTCTTCTTCTTCTTCTTCTTCTTCTTCTTCTTCTTCTTCTTCTACTTCTTCTTCT
>NW_020771990.1:0-11377 GCF_900518735.1 Pseudonaja textilis | reverse complement strand
AGTGAATGGACCAGAGTGAGAACTCCTAGGGTTCTCAGAACATAACACCCCTTCCCCCCAGATGCGAACACGCATAGTCTTTGAGGTAGGCAGGAGGTTTATGCTGGCGCCCGGAACGGCGCAGCTCCGGAACGCTGTCTGTCTGTTCAGGGTCTGCCTGGGAAGGCAGAGCTGGTAAAGTGTCACCAACGTGCACCTCGGTTTGGGCAGGTCCGGGACTCATAGGGTTGGTCACTGGGGACGTGCTCCCGTAGACTGGATCGGACTGGTCAGCCGTCTGGGCGCCGCTGTCCGTGTTCGGGCTTTCTGGAATGGCTGCTGGCGTCAACTAGTCGCCGGGAAGGATGTGGATGTGGGGTTGATGTTGAGGCCTCCCTTCGTTTTGTAATTCTGGGTCTCTGCTAGCGAGGGTGCCGAGACGCCTACGCAGCTGGTCCAGGTGCCTTCTCCAGACACGACCATCCTCCAGTCTGACTCGATACGACCTGGGTCTGGTGATGGCCACGATCTCGCCCGGAATCCACAGGGGGTCTCCAGCGAAGTTCCTCGCGAATACTGGCTCCTGTAAGATAAAATGTCTAACCCCCGATGTGGAAGCGAGGGGAGAGTCAGGGCAGTATTGTGGGTGCAGTCTGTCCAATACAGTCCTCAGGCGCCTGCCCATCAGGAGCTCAGCTGGGGACTTATTGGTGACTGAACATGGAGTTGAGTGCTGGCTCATCAGGAAACGCGCGAGTTTGTGGTGCCAATCATCCTTACTGAACCTCGCCAGGGCTTCTTTAGTGGTCCTGACGGCCCTTTCAGCCAATCCGTTACTGGCAGGATGAAATGGGGCTGTGAAGATGTGGCGGATACCCAGGTTAGCGGCAAAACGGCTGAACTCGGTTGATGCGAACTGTGGACCATTGTCGGAGACAATGGAGTCGGGTAGCCCGTGTGTAACAAACAGGCGAGTTAATACTTTGGTAATTGCTTGTGTGGTGGTCGTGGATAGCTGTGCTATGTCAATCCATTTAGAATAGGAGTCCACGACTACTAGGAACATTTTCCCATGCAAAGGGCCGGCCAGGTTGATGTGAATTCTGGACCACGGAGCGCTGGCGCTCTCCCATTTAGTAGGGGTGGCAATAGGAGGAGCAGGACGGGATTCCTGGCAAATGTTGCAGGAACTTACCCATCTGACGACGTCCTCGTCGAGGCCCGGCCACCATACGTAGCTGCGTGCTAATGCCTTCATTCTAACGATGCCAGGGTGTCCCTCGTGCAACGCCTCCAGAACTCGGGTACGCAGTGAGGTCGGGATGACCACTCGAGTGCCCCACAGTAGACAGCCCTGCAAACTGGACAATTCCTGCATGCGGGTCTTGAAAGGTGTGAATTTGTTTTCAACATTACAACCCGGCCACCCCCTCCTCACCCAGTCGAGCACTTGGGCGAGCGTTTTGTCTGCCTTGGTTTTAGCAGCAATGTCAAGGGCAGTGATGGGGAGGTCCAGTTGGGTGACCTCAAAAATAGCGTGGATAGGAGCAGGGTCTTCAGCTGGAGCCGGCAAGGGACAGCGGCTGAGAGCGTCAGCGTGGGACAATGTTTTACCTGGGCGGTGTATGAGTCTGTAGGAGTAGGCTGCAAGGAAGAGGGTCCATCTCGTCATTCTAGGAGAAAGGACCTGAGGGGTCTGTTTGTCCCCAGCTAGTAGACCCAGGAGTGGCTTGTGGTCCGTGACCAGCTCGAAAAAATGGCCAAAGAGAAACTCGTGAAATTTTTTCACTGCTGCAACAGCTGCTAGAGCTTCCTTATCGATCTGGCTGTAATTGCGCTCTGTTGTAGAGAGCGTCCTGGAGAAAAAAGCAATGGGAGCCTCGGCGCCATTGGGAAGCCTGTGACTTAATACTGCCCCGATTCCAAAGGGAGATGCGTCTGCTGCCAGCACTAATGGAAGGTTGGGGTCGAATTGAATAAGTACCGCCTCTGACGTGAGCAGTGATTTGACGGCGTGAAAAGCAGCGTCTTCTTTGTGCCCCCAGTGCCAAGGTGATTTTTTATCCAGTAATCTGTGTAGGGGTTCAGCTACTGATGCTTTATGGGGCAAGAAGGAGGCGTAAAAGTTCAACAGCCCCAAGAAGGCCTGTAGTTCAGTTTTGGAGGTTGGAGTGGGTGCCTCGTGGATTGCCTTAACCTTGGACTCCAGGGGGTGAATGCTTGAGGCGTCAATTTTATAACCCAGAAAGTCCACCTGTCTAGTGGCAATGGCACATTTTTCTTTTTTTAATTTGAGGCCATGCTGTCTGAACCTCTCTAACACTGCTCTGACTCTCTGAAAGAGTTGGGGTCTGTCCCTGGCCGAGACTAAGATGTCGTCGAAGTAGGGTACTACACCAGGGAGGCCCTGCAAAATCCGCTCCATGAGGGATTGAAAAATACCTGGGGCAACACTTACGCCAAATTGGAGACGCTTGCATCGGAAAGCACCCCTGTGAGTGACAATTGTCTGGAGTTCCGCTGTTTGGTTGTCAACAGGGAACTGTTGATACGCTTGAGACATGTCCAATTTGGCAAAAATGCTGCCGGGTTCAAAAGTGTGTAATAAATGCTGAATGACGGGCACTGGGTAAGCGCTGACTTGTAGAAACTTATTGATTGTGGTCTTGTAGTCCGAGCAAATTCTCAGGCTATCGTCTTTTTTGAGGGGTGTGACAATGGGCGTCTCCCATTTGGCGAAATCTGTTGGCTCAATGACCCCTTGTTTTAACAGTTTATCCAATTCCGCATCTAGTTTTGGCCGAATCGCGAATGGGACCCTCCGCGATTTTAGTCTGATTGGGACTGCCTGGGGGTCGACTGAGAATGAGATAGGGGTACCGTTATAACACCCCAGCTCATCGCTGAATACATCTGAGTAATCAGCGAATAAGGAGTCAGTGTCAGAGGTTGAGACAGCATGGACTCCTGTTAGCCCTAGGCCGAGATGGGGAAACCAATCGAGCCCCAATAAAGTAGGGAGATTGCCGTTAACTACCACTAGAGGTAGGTGACCTTTAAAAGCTTTAAAATTGACAAGGAACTTGCCTCTGCCGATTACAGGAATGGTCCTCCCCTGGTAGTCCTTCAGGCTAAACTGGCACTTCTGGAGCCGGCTAGTTGATAGGCTGGGCTGGAGCCTCTTGAGGGTGTTCCACGAGATAATTGAGAGCGCTGACCCTGTGTCAACCTCCATGCGGCACGGTTTACCTTCTAAGTAAACGGAGAGAGAGATTTTACTAACAGTGTGGCAAGTGTGCTTGGCATGGTGGTGAGTGCGACAGTTCAATACTTGCCTCTGCGGTCCAGAGTGTGAGAAGGGGGGGTGCCTTTGTGCTGAGTTTTGAGGGGCTTGGCAGATTCTCGCGATGTGCCCCCTTTTATGGCAGTTATTGCAGGTGGCTCCCTTGAACTTGCAGGTGGCCCTCAGATGAGATCCACCACAGGCTAGGCACAGGGTGATGTGCTTGGGCGGACCGATGTTTTCTTGTTTGGCTCCTACCTGCGGTCGTCTGGCGTTGGAGAGACGGTGGACGTCGTTTTCATCACTAGGGGCTTCCTCTGCTACCACCTCCTCGGAGTGGACTGGAACTGTCGTTAGCTTTGCAGTCGGGCCATGGATTTCGGTGGCTGAGTGCGCTGCCAGTTCTGCTGCCAAGGCCTTCTCGACGGCTTGTGCTAGGTTGAGGTCCTTTTTAGCGAGAAGGAGCCTTTGAAGGTGTAGGTCCTTGACCCCGCATACTAGTTGATCGAGGAGCATGTCCTCCAGGTAGGTTCCAAACCCACAATGCAGTGCTGCTGTTCTGAGGGTGGCCATGTACTGATTGATGGTCTCCTTGTCCGATTGCTTCCTCATTCGGAAGGTGAATCTCCTGGCAATCTGTGAGGGCCTGGGAGAATAGTGGTTAGTGAGGATTTCAAGTAGTTCAGACCAAGGAACGTTTTTCAACTCACGTGGAGCCACGAGGGCTGTGGCAGTATCGAAAACGATGGCTCCACAGTAGATCAGGAAATACGATTTTTTCCGATGCTCCCCAGCATCAGCCAGCCCGATCGCATCGATATAATGGTTGAAGCGGTTCTTGTATGATTCCCACTTCTCCTCATCTGGTTTGAACGCTGGGAAGACTGGATTGGAATTCATGGTGATGGGGCCGGTGGAACAACCTGTGGACAAAATCTCTCTGGGGCAGCGGCAAAAGGTTCTAGTGCCTGTGGCAGGCAAGTGATTTCAGCTCTGGAGAGGCTTTTTGCAATCCTCTCTCTCTCTCTGGGCTAGCACACGGTTTGGCTATCAGCCGTTGGCAGCATTTGAATTCGCGCCTGTGTGGGCGTCAATGACTTGGCTACAGCACCGCGCTGTACCTTTTAGGTTTGAAATTCAAATGACAGCCATTTGAATTTCGCGCCTAAACAAACGAGTGGCTGCGGCTCGCAGCGCTTCACTTTTCCTGTAGCTGGGCTAACAAGCGGCTACAGACGCTTCTAACTTTCGATTCTGACCGCTCTCTCTGGCTGCGGATCAGCGTTCGCTTCTTAGTGCTTGCTGACCGCTTTCTCTGTCAGCGGATCAGCGTTCGCTCTTTTTGCTTGCTGACCGCTCTATCTGGCTGCGGATCAGCGTTGCTCTTATCGCCGGCCGATCGCTCTCTCTCTGGCTGCGGATCGGCGGCTAGTGACTCAGCGGTTGCATGGTGCTTCTGGTAGCCATCCCACCTTCGTCGCCAGTGTTAAGTTTGGGAAAAGAGAGGCTGAACCAGAGCATGAGTGCAACAATACTTTATTAAACAATAAAGGGCTGACCGTGCTTGCCAAGCCGGGAACTGGCTCGCAGCGATCAGCAACTGGTTGGACCCCGCAGCCTGCTTTTATAGCTGGCTGCTGGGGAGAACCAACCAATGAATGAAGGGGAAGAACGCCCCCGCAAAGTGAATGGACCAGAGTGAGAACTCCTAGGGTTCTCAGAACATAACAGTGGGGTCCTTAGTGCTTTCTGAGCTGGGTTGTTTTCTTGATGTGCACTGATGATGTTACCTAGTTTGGTAATGAAATGTCTGCAATAAAACAATCCAGCTCAGAGAGCACCAAGGGCTTCACAAGGGCTTTTGTAGAGGATTCTAATGTGGATGAACCTTAGCGTTCACTTACTTTAGACGCAAGAAGATTGAGCGTGGCTATTCTCTGTACAAGTAATCTTCACTTAATAATTGGTTGTTTAATAACTGAAGTTACAATGGCCAAGGAACAGGTACTTTATGGCCCATGAAGCACCCCTGGCCGTTGTAAGTGTTCATGCTGCCCACCCCCCCATGGTCATGTGACAGGTCAGGTGGGTTAGCTTTCTGACTGGCCAGTGTTCTGTGGTCACATAATTATGTTTTGTGATGTTTTCTGCTGCCTTCTAGCATTTTTGCCATTTTGTGGAGAAAAAACATCCATTCAGATAAATGGATTCACTTAATGACTGCCACAAAAAAGGCTGTAAAATTACTTCCAATCATGTGACCACCTTAACTTATGACTGCAATTTAGGGCAAAGATTACTTGCAGAACGCAATTTTTTTATAGCAGGAGGTGGTAATATGGAAAGAGTTATACTACTCTGACCAGTCTTGGCCTTTGCTATTTCTGAACCCTGAATTGCTTGCTTTCTGTCTCCTTAACTCTAGGCTCAACATGGATTAACAGATGAAGTTCATCAACTAGAAGGCACAATAGCTGCATTAAAGCAAAAAATGGCGCAATCACAGTAAGTTGAAGTTAGTTCTTGTTGCACCTTTGGCACAAAGCCAGCTTGGTGACTTTGGGTTAGTCACTCATTCTCGTCCCAAAGAAGAAGTTAATGGCAAGCCACTTCTGAAAACTTGCCAAAATAATTGCAAGGACCTGTCTATACAGCCATGAGGAATAAAAAGCTGACTCAAAGGAATCAAATAAATAAATAAATCCTGTGTATATTTGTGTATACACCCATTTGCGCGTAAGCCAATCTTCAAATTTTTAACCAAAATACTGTGAAAATTGCACCACCTGCAGATAAGCCAATGATGAAAATTAAAACATGAAAATGTTGAGGATTGTATTATATGCATATGGTGGTATTTTGGTTAAATTCAAGGCTCAGGTTATTCATGCATGGGCTTATCCACAAGTGCAAATGGTAAGTATAATTAATTTGATGAATTTTAACAGATTTGTATGCAACATACTTTAAAAACACAGAGAACCCCTATTGGTTATGTAGCTGCAAACACATAGGAATTTTAGGGCCATAGTACGAAGGTTGTGTAAGGGTAGTGATCTGGGAAAGTGATTAAAACATCAGCTGAAATGAAGTCATGACAGATCTATAATGGTATCAATTCAAAGCCAATTAAATATTACTTTGGCTTTAGCTTCCAAAATAGGAGAGGGCTGTGATTTTGCGATTTGGCTTATGTCATGCTACAATTTATATCACATCTGACTTTGTCTTGTTTTTGTAATGTAGTAGGATAAAAAGTATGTAAGCTGTCGTTCTGTTTTTCCTCAGGACTGTTCAGCAAGCTGCCAATGCTTTTCTGGGAGCTTGATCTGTACTGTAATTACTTGCGTGCTTAATAAATTTATGTTGTGTCTTCAGAGTGATTTGGTGGCTTTAGATAATTCAGGTTTTAGCCACAACATGGCCAAAGCTCAACAAAAGGAAGGGAGGAGGCTGAGGGCCTCAAAGCAGACTAGATTATGTAAAATAAGTCAGTCAGATTGGGGGATTTGGATTTTATTTCTACTTTATTTTTCAACTGTGATACAGTTAAGGATTTTAGTGCAGTTTTTGTGCATTTCTTCTCAGCATGGTAGGAAGTTGTGAGTTCAGAGGAGATGCCTAAGGCTGCAAAAAAGAATAGGTGTGGGCTGTCTGTGACCCTGCGGCTGCCAGTTGCCCACCTCTGCAATAATTACCTGCGAAATAATTAAATCTGATTGCAAATCGAATCAATAAATATCGTGTTTTTATGGTTGTAGGCCACCTAGAGGTTTCTTTAGGTGGGCCGGGTGACATAAAAGTTAAATAAACAAACAAACAAATAAATAAGCAAGCAAGCAAGCAAGTAAGCAGGCATATGGCATTATTACAACAACCACAAGACCACAATGCTATTGCCGAGCCGTAGTTTGGCTTGCCAAGGTACAGGACATGCTTGCATGCTTCCAAGGAAACCGCCTGCCTGCACAGAACACTAGCTTGTCTCCTTACCAATAAAGTGGTAAGGAGATATTTATATAAATATTTACATATTTATCTACTTGCATAGAACATGTTTTCGAACTATTAGATGGACAGCAACCAGGGAGAGTTATGGGAGCTAACCTTGCCACACAGTCCTAGGACTCAAACCACCAGACCAGAAACCATCCCCCATGTCATAAAGCCACTGAGTCACCATGCCTCAAACAAATGAACAAATAAATAATTTCATTTGGTCTAATGCAGGAGTCACCAACCGGTGGGCTGTAGCCCACTGGTGGTCTGCAAGAAAATTTTGGTGGTCTGCAGAGAAATGTCCTCCCCAGAACACCCCCTGAAGCAATTAATCCTGGCTGTGTAGGAGCACAAGGCTGCGCTGCCCACATGGCCCACTCACTCCTTACCTGGCAAACTTGACTGCTGTTGCTATTTTTCCTTCCCCCCGCCCTGACTATCAGCTGTTCTGCTGTGCCAGGAGAGTTAGATTAGCTAGAAAGCAGGAAATCGTTGGATTTCTTGCTTCCTAGCTAATCTTTAGCTGAGCCAAACCTTCTTTAGGACTGAAGCAGTGCAGACTGAGCTAGCCAATGGCAGAAACACAGATCTCTAAGTGAGCAACTCAATCTGCCTGCCTGCTTTGCTTGATTTTGGGTAAAAGTTGCTCTTTTTTTAAATAAAAAATTCAGTATTTACATACATGGTGTGATGTGAGCTAATTTTCTGAGTTTGCTTGCAAGCAAATGTTATGTGACAGACTCAGGTAGGCGATGGCAGAAACACAGATCTCTTGAGTGAATCTGCGATTCTGTGAGCAACTCAATCTGCCTGCCTACTTTACCTGCTTTTAGGTAAAAGTTGCTTTTTTATATAAAAAATTCAATATTTATATAAATATTTATAATATTTACATACAAGCCATGCCCACCCAGTCACATGACCACCAAGCCACATCCACAAATTAGGCCACGCCCACAGAACAGGTTAGTGATCCCCGGGATTTAAAATTATGAGTTTGGTGATCCCTGCGGTCCAAAAGGTTGGCGACCCCTGGTCTAACCTATTTTGAGAGATGTATAAAAGCTGGTCCTAATATCTCTAGATTCGTGGTAAACAATAGCTAGCAGTGTGTTCACAGACATCATGTTGGCTTCATGGAACTGTACAAGTAAAATGGTTATCAGCTGGGAAATGAGATTATGAAAAAAAAATCCTGGTCCCATCATACTTTTCTCTTGAAGGGGAAGTGCTTTTTGGTGGTGGTAGAAGGGGAAGATCTTTCAATATCAGTTGGGAAATCGTGTTGTTCACTCCCTTTACTAGTTTCAGATGTTCCCTGTTTCCATCTCTTGGCAATAAATGTCGGAATAAGATTGAAGTGGGAAGATTTGCAATTTTTAGTTCACCTGGAATGAAGCGGCAATCATCTTCTCTTTTATTTTTGCAGGGACGCTCTGGATGCCCTCTATAAGCACCTGTACCGCATCCAGGCAGATATTTCTTACAAGATGAACTCTCTGATGCTGGATAACAAATGCATGGATGGCAGGCGTAAGCTGATGGTTCCGGCCGAGAAATTTGTGCCAGAGGTGGACACTTTCAACCGCACAACCAACCGTACTCTCTCACCCCTCAAGAGCCGGCAACTGGAGCTGGCCTAGGATACCTGAGAACATTGTAGACCTTTTCAGGATTGACTTCTAGCCAAGCCAGGCTATGGTCTGCGTTGGGTTAGAATGACTCAAGTCATCTTCTCCTTGACCCTTCCCAGAGTTGTGTATTTGCCCTTTATTTGATTCTCTCAGCTTTGGTATATTGCAAGAAAAAAGTGGGATAACTAATTAAAAAAGCTGCCCTTGGTGTTGTCAAGCCATTAAGATTCACGTGTGGTTTTTGATGCTACTTGAGATTTTTGACAAGCTTGCTTCAACTTGTGCACGGCTAGACCTTCCATCAGTGCCAGGTGCTGAAGAAAAATCTGTAGGAGGGAACTCCTCGATTTCCACACCATTTAAGAGTTTTCTCTCCCTTCTAAAGATGAGGTTAATTTTGTCTACTTATGCAGGATACTGAAGTACTTCAGTCTCCAAATTTTATGATGAGTTTGCAAGAAGGCTCCAGGGCACATGATCACAGAGATCTGGGTTGAAGTGTCTGGCTGGAATCAGGAAATAAATTAATTCATGTAAATCTGCCAAGGGAAAGTAAGGAGGAAGGAAACAATTTATGAGGTAAGAATACACTGGAGTTTGACAGTTATGCAAACAGAATACTAAACCTCCCGTCCCAGGGATCAACCCAGATTGGATCTTGTTGTGCAAATAATCCAGAAATATCACATAAAGCTCAAAATGCTGAAAAGTACAGGTAGGCCTTGACTTACGACCATAACTGAGCTCAAAAATTATGTTGCCAAGTGAGTTTTGTCCCATTTCACAACTTTTCTAGCCACAGTTGTTAAGTGAATCATTGCAGTTATTAATAACCAGGTTAAGTAAATCTGGCTCCCCCATTGACTTGGATTATCCGACAGTTGCAAAAGGTGTTCACACGTGATCTGGGGACACTGCAACCCTCACCAATATGAACCAATTGCCAAGCATCCCAATTTTGGTGCTGTGACCATGAGGATGCTGCAATGGTCGTAGGTGTAAAAAATGGTCCTGTCACTTTTTTCAGTGATAACTTTGAACGGTCACTAAATGAACGCTTGTGAATCAAGGACTACCTGTAATAATTTTCAGTAGTAATAATTATAATAGTAGTAGTAATAATTTATACAATTATAATGATAAGGACAAAAAGGAGGACTTGTCTTCTGACTCTGGAAGATACTGGAAAAGATAATAAAAAAATAGATCTGCCAACATCTAGAAACAAGTAAAGTAATAACTAGCAGTCAGCATGGGTTTGTTAGGAATAGATCATGCCAAACCAATCTTATTTCATTCTTCAACACAGTGACTAAATTAGTAGACCAGCAAAATACTGTGGACATAATATATTTAGATTTCAGCAAAGCATTCGACAAAGTAGACTACAACCTACTTCTTAGTAAGCTAGAAAAAAGTGGAATAGATAGCACCACCACTAGATGGACTCGCAACTGGATGGCAAACAGTACTCAATGAGTAGTCCTTAATGGGTCTAAGTCTACAGTAAGCAGTGAGGTGCCACAAGGTTCCATCTTAGGCCCAGTACTCTTCAATACCTTCATTAACGACTTAGATGAGGGAATAGAAGGGGAACTTCCCAAATTTGCAGATGATACTTAGCTGGCAGGAATAGCTAACACCCAAGAAGATAGGCTCAAGATCCAGATGGATCTTGACAGACTAGAACACTGGGCCATATCTAACAAAATGAAATTCAATGTAGAAAAAAGTAAAGTCCTACACCTAGGCAAGAAAAACCAAAAGTGCACATAATAGACTAGGTGAAACCAGGCTCAATAGCAGTAACTGTGAGAGGGATCTTGGAATCTTAGTGGACAACCAGCTAAATAGGAACCCGCCTGTGCAGCAGCCGCCAAAAAAGCTGATGCAATCCTAAATTGTATTAACAGAGGGATACAATCAAGATCAAGGGAAGTACTAATACCACTCTACAAAGCCTTAGTAAGACGACACCTAGAGTACTGCATCCAGTTTGGGTCACTACATTATAAAAAAGATGTTGAGACTCTAGAAAGAGTGCAGAGAAGAGCAGCCAGGATGATTAGGGGACTGGAGTCTAAGGCATATGAAGAACGGATGCAGGAACTGGGCTTGGCTAGTCTAGTAAAGAGAAGGACCAGGGGAGACATGATAGAGGTCTTCCAATATTTGAGGGGCTGCTACAGGGAGGAGGAAGGGGTCAAGCTATTTTCTAAAGCCGCTGAAGGCCAGATGAGGAACAATGGATGGAAACTGAACAAGGAGAGATTTAATCTGGAAATAAGGAGAAACTTTCTGACAGTGAGAACCATTAACTAATGGAACAGAAGTTGCCCTGGGAAATTGTGGGAGCGCCATCACTTTAAACTTTCAAGAAGAGATTGGACGGCCATTTGTCAAAAATGGTGTAGAGCAGGGGTGTCCAACCTTAGCAACTTTAAGACTTGTGGACTTCAACTCCCAGAATTCCTCAGCCAGC
>NW_020771989.1:0-11382 GCF_900518735.1 Pseudonaja textilis | reverse complement strand
TTCTTCTCCTCCTCCCTCCTCCTTTTTCTCCTCCTCCTCCTCCTCCTCCTCCTCCTCCTCCTCCTCCTCTTCCTCCTGAAAAAAAAAAAAAACCACACCAGCCTCTTTGAGACAGCAGTAATCTGAATGACAAGAGAATCTTTATTTATTAGTTTGTCGTTCATTTCCCGTTTTAGATTCCTCTGCTTGAAAAACAAAACTAGCGCCTTGGTGGTTTTCACGACGTACACGGAGAAGCATCCTTCCATAGAAAGCGGGCCCCCCTTCGTACAGCCCTTGCTTAACTTCATCTGGTTTCTGCTGCTGGCGGTTGACGGGTAAGCCTTCCATGAAGCTGCTGAACACACGCTCCCTTTTCCAAACTCTTCAAGTTTCACATGAAACGTACGTGTGTGTGTGTGTGTGTGTGTGTGTGTGTGTGTGTGTGTGTGTGTTGGCTGTCTCTTCTCTTTTAGAGGAAAACTGACCGTATTTACAGTATTATGCGAACAATATCAGCCTTCGCTGAAACGGGACCCCATGTATAATGAAGTAAGTTTTATCCCGAGCGGGATTTTTATATTTTTCACCTTTCCCTTCTTTATTCCTCTGCCCGTATTTTAATCTGAGAGTGCGACTTCCGGCTAGCTATGCAAGATGCGCCCGGAATGGTTAACGTGGGATGAAAATAGGCAACTAACTTATAGGCTTGTTTAAAAACGAGATCCTAATATACTCTGGGAATCTGTTCGTACTAATGGTAGAATATTTTGAGCTCAGGGTTCACTGTGGAGTCCCTGGTGCTCTCTGGGCTGGGTTGTTCCCTTGCAGACATTCGATTACCCTACTAGGTAATATCATCTGTGTCAGAAGGGAGTGAGGAAATTGGAGAGCAAACCCTGCTGCTTTCTAGCGCGGATGATGTTACCTAGTTTACTAATGAAATGTCTGCAAGAAAACCATAGATCCCACAGTCCTCCTCCTCTTCCTCCACCACCACTTCTCCACCAACCCCACTCCCTTCTAGCATTGGTGACATTACCTAGTTGGGTAATGAACCGTCTGCAAGAAAACATGCAGATTCAGAGAGGACCAAGGACCCCATATCTATTAATATTGCTGAGAGAAAAACTGTTTGAAGATGTGGGAAGCAAGGGTGTTACATAGTTCTTCCACCAGGGAGTAATTTAGACGCTGTGCCTCAACCCTGAGAAAGGCCTCTTCTGCACAATGAGAATTGTTTCAACCTGTTACTAGGACGAGCAGGGAAAAATGGCACGCTCCCAGGTTGTTTGGGAATCCAAAAAGCGAACTCGGGTTGCCATTACCATCCCAGTGGTCCCTTCTCTATAAAACCAGTCCTCCACTTGTAGAGGACATGCGCCTGGAGATCCCACCTAGAGCAACACTGAACCATTGTCAACGCCCCAGCAAACAGGAATCGCAAATAATTACACTCTAGGCAGAGCATTGAGCCCTGCTTAGTCCAGGGTGCCTAAGAGCCGCGAGTAACGTCTCTGTTTTTCCCCCCTGTGCTTTCTTCAGTACCTAGACAGAATAGGACAGCTCTTCTTTGGTGTCCCCCCAAAACAAACGTCATCCTACGGAGGACTATTAGGTGAGTTGAAGACGCAGGGCGAACCTTCTTGCCTCCAGAAAAGAAAAAATCAGCTTGTTTTTTTAGCCGATGGCTGCTGGGTTGCCGTGGGGAGGGCAGCAATGCGTGGGTCCATCACCTTTCACGTGAGTTGAAATACCTCTTACGGGTGTCAGCGTTCCAGCAAACCTCCAGCCAATAACTCCCGAGACAGACATCTTCTCAGAAGTTTATTTGGATAGTAAAGTGGCACATCTGGGGAATCCTGAAAGTCCTGGGGTTCCTCGCAATAAGTAGAAACTACAAACCCACCCCAGCTGCACCCGTCATCGCATCACGTGGCCCAATCACCCTCCGTCCCAACTTGAGACTTCCCCCTCACCCAGGTGGAGAAATGACATGACCTTGAATTTGAGAAAGAATGTTATGTGTAACTACATAGACTCCAAGAAATTCCCCCCTCCCACTTTCCCGGGTTCGAAATGTGGCAGCGTGGGAGCATCTGGTCTCAATATGGCTTCCAAAGGTAACAACTGGATGGTTGTTAACCTCTGGGCTCCTTTTGATTCCACGGTGTTATCTGTCAGGAGCCCTGAAGCCCACCTTCTCCGTATCGGCGCCTACCCTTTGGAAGGAGGTCCTCCACCCCCACCCCGATCCAGAACTCCCCTCACCCTTGTTCAAAGGAGCTGAAACACCCTTGCTCTTCACCCTGGCCTTTGAAGAGGGAGTCCCCCCCCCCGTCCCCGTGTCATCACGCTGGCCACCTGTTCATTTTCTAACTTCGGTGGATCGTATTGGCAGTCGTATTGTGATAAACCATGCGCAATCTTAATTAAGATCTGCGTCTCGCGGATGGGTTACCCTAGCTTATTTTTGGGAGCCAGCTGCCGCCGTTAACCCTCGACCTGCTCGGACCACCACTGGGGAGCAGAATTTTATTACTTGTTCATAAGAATTTTATAGGCCGTCCATCTTAAGGTGAAACTCTGGGTGAATTTGTGTCCAGGGCCCATCGTTCAGGTGAGCGTCCCTAACATTTTGGGGGGTTTCCCTCCTCGTGTGATTCTTCCCTTAGGCAACCTTTTAAACAGCCTCATGGTAGCCGGGGAAGAGGAGGAAACGGAAGAGCAGCAGGAAAACAGCAGCCCCATCGAGCTGGATTGAGCTCCTCCTGAACCCCACGGAAGCCCACCCTGCGCTCACCTGAGACTCCCACCACGCCGATGACAAAACAGAAAAAAACACAAAAAAAAGACATTGGGAACGGATCCTGCAGTCGTTCTTCGACAGGTTCAAGGGGGCCCTTCTGTTATGTTTAAAAGAAGAAGGTTTGCTGAGATGTTCATAATGTTTTGGTCTATATTATTTATGTTTTTTTTTTAAAAAAAGAAAACATCACCCAATGCGCTTTGGTAGCCAGGAGAAAAACCGATTTTGTTGCGATCATTAGCGGACTTTTCTTAACGCTGGCGGCAGATTGGAAAAGGCGCCTTGTCTGTGGTTTTTCTGAGCAGTATTTCCCTCCTCTTTCCAGGCCCACGAAATAAAACCAGAACACACCTTGATTGATTTTATATATATATAAATATATATATATAAAATCTTACACAGGAAAAGACCCGAACACACGTAGACCTACATACCTGTACCAGTGAAAATCTACGAATATATATATATAAAATACACACACACACACATACACACGGTATGTATGTATGTATATGTATGTGTGTGTATATATATATATATTCCCCCAAAGGCTACCGTTTCATGTCACCAATTAAGGATTTTGATTGTCAAAGGGGAGGGAAGAAAAACAGGGTGGAGTTGTTGCTGAAAATTCAGGCAATTCTGCTCAAGAAAGCGTCCTGTAGACTGGTGCCAAAATAATAGTAATAGTAGTAGTAGTAATAATGAATTTTCAGATGAGCCAAAGAAAAAATTGCTACTGATTGAAAAAAAACAAAACCCCAAGCAAGGACTTATACCAAATTCCTGTCCATCGTAGGGAAAAAAAAAATATGATCCATTTGAGTAATGATAGCAAGATAACAGGCCGAGCATAACTTCAGGTAAACTTTCTAAAAATACGTCATTTAACCCCAACATGTGGGAGGGTTAGTCAGAGGAGAACTTTCGGCCCTCCAGGGGTATGAACTACAGCTAAAATCCGGTTCTTTTCCTAGAAAGATGGTTTATTAGTCCAAACATCCAGCAATCTGCAGCCCTGCTCCAAAAAAAATACCATAAAAATATCTCCCCTTTTTGGCTGGCGAAGGTAAGCATGCACATATTAGAAGCAAGAAGTGATCCTTAGGTGAGAGGGATCTGCGGACCTTTCAGATTCTTTATTTATTTTGATGGGATGATCCATTTGATCCCATTTTTAACCCTTCGTGTGCAAAGAAAGAACAAAAACGATAAGTAGCTTTTACAAAAACCGCTCAACGGGCTTCGCGTAACTCTTACATCCTCGTCTCCGTTAACGCACATCAACACCAGAAGTTTAAAAACCGTACAAAAGAAAGAAAGAAACGAAAAATGGAGGAGGGGACGTTTTATTTTTTCACATTAAAAAAAAAAAGGCTCAGATTAATACGGCGATCATGCATGAAAGGGGAATATTACGTTTTTATTTACTGTACAAAAACAAAAAAAAACAAAGGATGGATTTGTGTTAATTGTTGAGTATAAAATAAATACTTTATACCGGATGTGTGCTGCTCTTACCTGGGGAGCACAGGTGAGGATCACTTGTATTTTATAGGACGAGAGCCTTAAGCCACGATGCTTTTATTTTCTGCAGCAGCTAGCTATGATTCCCCTCAGCAGCCTGGGATCTTTCTGCCAGACCTTATTTTTCTCAAGCCATTCTGCTACCAGCTTTTGAGTGGTGCACGGGACCGGAGGTGAAGCTCTCGCCTCTCAGTCAGAAGGCTGTGAGTTGGATCCTAGGGAGAGGCAGCTATTTGTCTCTCTGGGTTGAGATATCTGCTGAACAAAACTCCTCATTGGTGACGGGAAGGGCATCCGGCCATTAAAACACTCCGCTAGCTCCATTCAGTTGCCCGGATTCCACCCTGCGAGGGATTATGGGGTCATTAAAAGACGATGATGATGATTGTCCCACCAGTTTTTGTTTGCTTCATTTGCTAAGTGAGTTTTGCCCCATTGTACGACCTTTCTAGCCTCTGTTGTTAAGTGAACCACTTAACTAGCAACCCAGTTGTTAAGTGGCTTCCTACTTTGCTTGTCAGAAGGTCACCAAAGAGGACCATGTGATCCTGGGACACAACAACGGTCATAGCACGTGAACGTATTGATTGCAGTCCACACAGCAGTCCGCAAACCTATTTTACGATAAACTTGCAGGTTTGGATATATTTTTGCTCTGCCCACATTCCTCCTCGTTTCTGAATTGACGTTTAGCAACTGTAGAGAGAACATTTCAGGCAACTTGCCTGCTGCTCAGCCCCAAGCCAAATCTCCACTCTTCACCCAGTTTTAATTTTCCTGCTTCCTTTTAAGTCACTAGGTGGTGCTGAAGCTCAGATATATAACAAAAAAAAAAATCCCCCCATTCAGAAACAAAAGGTCTTGGTGACATCTTCAGACACAAACCCAACCCAAAACCAGGCTCCTAATTGGTCAACAAGAATGAAGAGACGATGCTATGATCCAATTCCTCCTCCCCCGCTTCCCTTTTGAGTCCTTTTCACCAGAATGAGCCAAACTTCCACCAGGTCCCTGCATCTGCCTTGACCAGGATGTCCATGGAACGTGGTTAGCTCCCTCAATCGGCTTTGTGTCCGTTGTGCAAACATGAGATCATGAGCCTGAAAGGGTTTCTCCCAAAAATAAAAAGGGAATTTTTAACAGCTGGCTGGATCACAGTCCAGGATCCTTCTGGATAGAGAAAAGTCTCTTTTTAAGCCTCGACATTTTAAAAAGAATCCCCATCCCAAAGCTGGAAGATAATTGACAGCCAGAAAAGTGCATTGAGGTAGGGGATGGGTTGTTTTTTAGTGGATCCCCATTTGTTTTATGATCTGATATGGTCCTTTCTGGTAGTGGGGGGGAACCAAGAGTTGGTTATATATACTTTATATACATTAGGATGCTAATGTATGCTGGAGCTCTGGAGAGCATGGCTTTAATGCCATCCTTATCCCAACATACTCCTTGCTATTGGGTGGAAGATCATCCAAAGTTCATCCCAGGTAAATTGAGCAGCTGGAAATAGATTTTGATTTCTCCCTTTGATCCATCTGAAAAAAAAACATTAGCAGCTTATCAAGATCATATTTTAGGCAGCCCCGAGCGACGTGCCTTTCCCGTTATTTACTTTGCTGGGTTTAAAGTCCCAATTTTACTAACTCCCTAAACCAGGCCTCTCCAAACTTGGCGGCTTTCAAGACTTGTTGGAATTCCGACTCCCAGAATTTCCCCAGCCATCCACACTATGGCTGAGTAATTCTGAGAGTTAAAAGTTGCCGAGTTTGGCAAAGCCTGCCCTAGACTAGAGCCAACAATGGCAATATGTCTCTTAAGATGCTGTTAAGCAGGTTAACTACCATGGTGGTGCAGTGGTTAGAGTGCAGTATTGCAGGCTAACTCTGCCCACTGCGAGGAGTTCGATCCCAACCGGCTCAAGGCTGACTTAGCCTTCTGAGGTGGGTAAAACGAGGAGACCCAGATTGTTGGGGGCAAGAGGCTGACTCTGTAAACTGCTTAAGAGAGGGCTGTAAAGCACTGTGAAGTGGCGTATAGGTCTAAGTGCTATATGGTCAACATTCATCCTCTTTTCTGTTAAGTTAGATCTTCCCAGTTTCTTTCAGCCTGGCTCCACTCGGTGTTCCCTTTCTAGATGGGTGCAGGCAAGAGCTGACTTCTCCATACAGATACCCAAAGAGGATTGCTTCAGCCACCTAACCAACCTCCAGAAAAGGGCCCGGTGGTTTTATCTCTTGAGGTTCTCCTTATCACCACCTAGATCCTCTCACTGGAGTCACTTAGTTTTGTGAGACAAGGGCGGCTTCATACGTTTGACAAATAAGTACATGGAAAAAAAGGAAGACAGCACCAAAAGACCCCACACAGTTGAACCCTGAGCCACAAACACCCTCTTCTAAGGAAGGACTTGCAAACCAATGAAACGGTACTTCCTCTAGAGATTGCGACACGCTTCCTGGGGAGTGATGGACTTGCGAAAGACGTGTGGCGAAACACACAAAGGGAGCATTTTGCGTGTTAAGAACTTGGTCAATCTGCCCGGTTGATCAGAGGAGAATCTGGCCTTACAACCTTAATCGTGTTTTAGAGCAGGAAGTTGCTGGCTGGGGAATTCTGGGCATTGAAGTTCACAACAATGAAAGCTGCCAAAGGTTGGACACACCTCTGTTTTAGAGGTTTAGAATTTGTGCCAATTGGATCGATCAACTTAGAAGCGTGCCATGGCCCAACATGTCACAAGGGCTGATATACATAAAATGCAGCCAACTGTCCCCATTTACCCCCCCCCTTGCACTAATCCCCCAAAGGGTGCTTTTTTTGTGTGCATACAACACTGTATGGTTCATTTATTTCCCAGGTTCCTCTTTTAAGGATGGTGTCCATCGCATCTTTGTATGAGTTCATTTGTATTTGAACTGTCAACCTTTTAAGAAGCAATTTTTCACTGCCTCCTTTCTTGGAAGCAGGGAATTTTCCATTCTAAAAATAAATCTTAAAAGCTCTAAAGATGCTCTTCCTCATTTTAGCTTTTTTTTTTTTTAAAAAAGAAAAGCTTCAAATATTGCACAACGAGAAAACCAGAGAATGTCTATTTTTGTGTTCCACCCTGAATTTAATCAGACAGGCCTTGATCAAGCCAACAGGATAATAATTTATTGGGGTGGGTGATAGTTAGTTCCACAACTGTCTTAACCATCAAACTTAACAAACGTATGCATGAATGAGATGGACGTGCTCTTACAGAAACGTTGGAACGGAGGAAGAAACCAGTTTAAATCAAGACTTGTCTTCAGATGTAGTCCTGGACTCTTCAGAAGAATTCTTTTGTACCTGACTTGTAAAAAGTTGTGAAGGCCGGAACCCAGCCTGAGGAGGAGCAAGAACTAATATAATCTTCCATCCAGGAGAGAGAAGACAAGAAAGATTTCAGCCAACGGGTGAATTAACCTGCTGAGTCAGTCAGTATAAGTAGACAATCAGTTCAAAGTATGGCTACAAACAGTGGGAAGTTGGCTTTAGAGAAGAGAGAGAAGTGCGAGCCAGTTGCCGGGTGGCTAAACACGATGAAAACAGAAGGAATATTAAAATCCGATATTAGTCAACGATAGTCCCTCGTGCAGCGAATTCCGAAATGGCTCCCACTTGCCAAAAATGTAAACAGAAAATCTCTTGCCACCTGAAGTAAACGGAGCTTTGAATCAAACCATGGTTTGCTTTCTAACTTGTGGGCTACTTGCGCTGCGGTTAGTTTTTAAGCTGTTTTACGGACGAACATTTTTAACAGATGCTTTGAGGTTGAGCAGACCTGGGTATTTTACGGGCCCCTGGGCCATCAGTCCGAAATTAGAAATCAAATGGCACGCAAAATAGGTGCATTGCTTTAATTTTGAAGATAAGCCCCGTTTAAAAAAAAAAAAAATCTACACACCTTCACAGTTCGATTAGTTTGGCCCTCCACAACAGACCTAATTTCTCCTGTGACCTCTTGGGAAAAATTCATTGCCCACCCCCTGGGTTAAAGGCTTGTTGTTAGCATGGAGTCATCTTGGAAAAGTCACTTCTGTCATTGAAAGTAGTTTTCACTGGTGAAAACAATCCCACTTCACCGTGAATTGGGTTGGGTTGTGCTAGGCTTAGCGTACGATGCGAACTCAAAGGTGGCTAAGTCATTAAAGGTGAAGCAAACCATAGTTTAGTGCTTTGTGTGCATTTAATCATTGTTTTGCAAAAGTCCACTCATGGATGGGCTATTGTCAAGGGATAATAGTTTGTCCTGGTTCACCTTGGTCATGGTGGTTGGGTGACAATATCCTGAATTCTTCTGAGTGAGGATAATGCTTGCAATGTTCCATCACAGCTACCATCTTGACTCTTGGGGATAGTAACATGGATGCTCTTACAGAGTTCAGAGATGGGAAAAATCAAGCTTTTCGGTTCCTTATTGAGTCACGCAGACCTGTCTTGTTCCAAAATTGAGGGTTGGTATTTTTCCATTCCTTTCTTAGCTGGTCCCTCCCTGCTCAAATGTCATGATAGGGCTCCATTCTTTAAGCACCACAATGTGACAAGAAGCAAAACAACCCGAAGGAATGGCTAAACCCAGCCTCTCCACATCAAACATCTTCAAGAAGTATTGGAGGGTCATTGCTCCCCGATTTTGTAGTTAGCAACATTCCCGGAGAACAAGTTGAACAATGAATCAGAGGAATGGCTTCCCTCCTGAAGTTATGGGTGCTCCCATCACTGGAGGTTTCCAGGAAGAGATGGAACCACCATTTATCTGAAATAGGATAAGATCTTCTCCTTGAGCAAGGATTGGACTAGCAGACCTCCGAAGTCCCTTCCAACTTGTTCTTCTTTTAAGGCTGGGCCAGCGGAACAGATGCATTAGAAGATGCCACCACACATCTGACAGCAAGATGACGGAGGTCCATTGTCCACGTTTCACCATGTGCAACCTCTTTCTATCCTCCCTCCTTCTCCTCCCAGACCAGAGTTAGAGCGTTACGGATGATACCTTCCATGGATGGTTTCTAGGTTCTGCTACAATTTCTGAACATGCCTTCTTGGAACATGTTCTGCACAAGGACATCACCATAATAGCTCAGCCAAGAGCCAAGCAGAAGAAAAGAAAAGGATGTTCTGTCAGGATTCTTCAAAAACATCACACACGGATTCTTTCACTAGTGTGTCCAGGTTATTCACCCGTAAGTGTTCAAGAATGACAATCTCAGGAAAGTGCAAGGCTGCTTTTGCCTGCGGTTTCGGTCTCCTTCAGACAGACAGCACCATGATCCGCAACTCAAGCATTTTAATTGCACGTCCCAACCTTGTGGTCTAAAATGATTCGCTAATTATATAATTGCTTTTTTTTTTTTTTGGTCATTGCTAGCCTCGCAAACAAAAACTTAAAACGAAACCAATGTCCTTGCGGGTCGTAAACCGATCTTGCTTCATATCATCGCTTAGGGTTTATGCTTGAAATGGGCTTCCACTGGAAAGGAAAGAGAAAAAAAGAAAGAAATTATATCATCAAAAGAAGCTGCTTGTCAGCCCTGAAACTGGCCTGACTGAGGCCATTTTATTTGTCATTTAACTATTTTTTCTTTACATACAATAAGTGCTTGGTGTACAGCGTACTATCTGAGTCAGTTGCTTACATAGCAATACTTTTTTAAAATCCTAATTTCTACCTCTGACTGAGGCCATTTGAGACACTGAAGAAGAGGGATAGGGAGGAATAGAGAGAGTTGGGGTTTGTAGTCAAAACAAAATGCTTTCTCGTGGGAACCAAGGACATTCCTGCAGGTGCTTGGAAGGAGGGGACTGGAGTCACCTAGCAACTGGACAGCATCCTGATTGGACCATGTGACTGATCGCTTGGAAAAAGTGACCAACTTTCACTTTCAACTAGGTGGAAAACCACGGGAATATTCAGAGTCCGTTTTCCACCAGCTTGTGCCCAATATGACATATCCAATCAACCAATTCTTTGAAGAATTTGCCTGCTTCAGAGTTTTGTTTGCTACGGGTATGGTTACTTGGAACCCTGATGACCTCTTTACAGGTCGTCCTCGACTTACAATGGTTTGTTTAGCGACTGAGATTATAACGGCACCGGTCCCAGTTTTGATGAAGGCTTCCGTCGACATCGTACAAGCGATGGCTCCTCCCCCGAGACCGAGCGCTGGAGCCTCACCTGCGTATTCCTGGGGCAGCATCGGCCTGTTGATCAGTTTCTGAAAAGCAGAGATCCACTCCAGCTGATCGCTTTTGGTCTCACAGGCAAAGAGGAATTTCCGGTCAGGGGTGATGATGGTGATGCCGTATTGCCAGTGATTTCCCTGGGTGGACGGTGGGAGCCCATCCAGAGCCTTGTAGCTGTTTTCTTTACTCCCAATAAAAACCTCCCCCCTGGCGAAAGCATCCTGAGGAGAGGACAAAGCGGAAGGACTCCATGTTTACAAAGGAATTGGATTAACCTGGTTGCTTTTTTTCTCTGTATCGCTCTGAAAATTAATGACCAAGACAAGATCTGAAGCCCAAACCAACAGTCTTTCCCTTCCCTTTCTCAACTGGGGCTCCATGAAAAGTCACAATTAGGAGGAAAAATATTCCTATCTATATCTCTATCTATCATCTATCTATCTATCTATCTATCATCTATCTATCTATCTATCTATCTATCTATCTATCTATCTATCTACCTACCTCTACCTATCATCTATCTATATTTATCTCTACCTATCTCTCTGTCTACCTATCTATTTCTACTTACCTCTGTATCTGTCTCTATATCCGTCTATATCATCTCTACTTATAATCTATCTCTACTTATCTCTATATCTGTCTATCAATCATCTATCTATCTCTACTTATCTCTATGTATCTATATATCCATCTATCTCTCTATAGGTAGATAGAGATTAGAGATATTATCTCTCTCTATCTCTGTCTACCTATCATCTCTACTTATCTCTATGTATCTATATCCATCTATCTATATCTACCTATCTTTCTATCTCTACCTATCATCTATCTCTAATCTCTATGTATCTATCTATATATCC
>NW_020771987.1:0-11384 GCF_900518735.1 Pseudonaja textilis | reverse complement strand
TTCTTCTCCTCCTCCCTCCTCCTTTTTCTCCTCCTCCTCCTCCTCCTCCTCCTCCTCCTCCTCCTCCTCTTCCTCCTGAAAAAAAAAAAAAACCACACCAGCCTCTTTGAGACAGCAGTAATCTGAATGACAAGAGAATCTTTATTTATTAGTTTGTCGTTCATTTCCCGTTTTAGATTCCTCTGCTTGAAAAACAAAACTAGCGCCTTGGTGGTTTTCACGACGTACACGGAGAAGCATCCTTCCATAGAAAGCGGGCCCCCCCTTCGTACAGCCCTTGCTTAACTTCATCTGGTTTCTGCTGCTGGCGGTTGACGGGTAAGCCTTCCATGAAGCTGCTGAACACACGCTCCCTTTTCCAAACTCTTCAAGTTTCACATGAAACGTACGTGTGTGTGTGTGTGTGTGTGTGTGTGTGTGTGTGTGTGTGTGTGTTGGCTGTCTCTTCTCTTTTAGAGGAAAACTGACCGTATTTACAGTATTATGCGAACAATATCAGCCTTCGCTGAAACGGGACCCCATGTATAATGAAGTAAGTTTTATCCCGAGCGGGATTTTTATATTTTTCACCTTTCCCTTCTTTATTCCTCTGCCCGTATTTTAATCTGAGAGTGCGACTTCCGGCTAGCTATGCAAGATGCGCCCGGAATGGTTAACGTGGGATGAAAATAGGCAACTAACTTATAGGCTTGTTTAAAAACGAGATCCTAATATACTCTGGGAATCTGTTCGTACTAATGGTAGAATATTTTGAGCTCAGGGTTCACTGTGGAGTCCCTGGTGCTCTCTGGGCTGGGTTGTTCCCTTGCAGACATTCGATTACCCTACTAGGTAATATCATCTGTGTCAGAAGGGAGTGAGGAAATTGGAGAGCAAACCCTGCTGCTTTCTAGCGCGGATGATGTTACCTAGTTTACTAATGAAATGTCTGCAAGAAAACCATAGATCCCACAGTCCTCCTCCTCTTCCTCCACCACCACTTCTCCACCAACCCCACTCCCTTCTAGCATTGGTGACATTACCTAGTTGGGTAATGAACCGTCTGCAAGAAAACATGCAGATTCAGAGAGGACCAAGGACCCCATATCTATTAATATTGCTGAGAGAAAAACTGTTTGAAGATGTGGGAAGCAAGGGTGTTACATAGTTCTTCCACCAGGGAGTAATTTAGACGCTGTGCCTCAACCCTGAGAAAGGCCTCTTCTGCACAATGAGAATTGTTTCAACCTGTTACTAGGACGAGCAGGGAAAAATGGCACGCTCCCAGGTTGTTTGGGAATCCAAAAAGCGAACTCGGGTTGCCATTACCATCCCAGTGGTCCCTTCTCTATAAAACCAGTCCTCCACTTGTAGAGGACATGCGCCTGGAGATCCCACCTAGAGCAACACTGAACCATTGTCAACGCCCCAGCAAACAGGAATCGCAAATAATTACACTCTAGGCAGAGCATTGAGCCCTGCTTAGTCCAGGGTGCCTAAGAGCCGCGAGTAACGTCTCTGTTTTTCCCCCCTGTGCTTTCTTCAGTACCTAGACAGAATAGGACAGCTCTTCTTTGGTGTCCCCCCAAAACAAACGTCATCCTACGGAGGACTATTAGGTGAGTTGAAGACGCAGGGCGAACCTTCTTGCCTCCAGAAAAGAAAAAATCAGCTTGTTTTTTTAGCCGATGGCTGCTGGGTTGCCGTGGGGAGGGCAGCAATGCGTGGGTCCATCACCTTTCACGTGAGTTGAAATACCTCTTACGGGTGTCAGCGTTCCAGCAAACCTCCAGCCAATAACTCCCGAGACAGACATCTTCTCAGAAGTTTATTTGGATAGTAAAGTGGCACATCTGGGGAATCCTGAAAGTCCTGGGGTTCCTCGCAATAAGTAGAAACTACAAACCCACCCCAGCTGCACCCGTCATCGCATCACGTGGCCCAATCACCCTCCGTCCCAACTTGAGACTTCCCCCTCACCCAGGTGGAGAAATGACATGACCTTGAATTTGAGAAAGAATGTTATGTGTAACTACATAGACTCCAAGAAATTCCCCCCTCCCACTTTCCCGGGTTCGAAATGTGGCAGCGTGGGAGCATCTGGTCTCAATATGGCTTCCAAAGGTAACAACTGGATGGTTGTTAACCTCTGGGCTCCTTTTGATTCCACGGTGTTATCTGTCAGGAGCCCTGAAGCCCACCTTCTCCGTATCGGCGCCTACCCTTTGGAAGGAGGTCCTCCACCCCCACCCCGATCCAGAACTCCCCTCACCCTTGTTCAAAGGAGCTGAAACACCCTTGCTCTTCACCCTGGCCTTTGAAGAGGGAGTCCCCCCCCCCGTCCCCGTGTCATCACGCTGGCCACCTGTTCATTTTCTAACTTCGGTGGATCGTATTGGCAGTCGTATTGTGATAAACCATGCGCAATCTTAATTAAGATCTGCGTCTCGCGGATGGGTTACCCTAGCTTATTTTTGGGAGCCAGCTGCCGCCGTTAACCCTCGACCTGCTCGGACCACCACTGGGGAGCAGAATTTTATTACTTGTTCATAAGAATTTTATAGGCCGTCCATCTTAAGGTGAAACTCTGGGTGAATTTGTGTCCAGGGCCCATCGTTCAGGTGAGCGTCCCTAACATTTTGGGGGGTTTCCCTCCTCGTGTGATTCTTCCCTTAGGCAACCTTTTAAACAGCCTCATGGTAGCCGGGGAAGAGGAGGAAACGGAAGAGCAGCAGGAAAACAGCAGCCCCATCGAGCTGGATTGAGCTCCTCCTGAACCCCACGGAAGCCCACCCTGCGCTCACCTGAGACTCCCACCACGCCGATGACAAAACAGAAAAAAACACAAAAAAAAGACATTGGGAACGGATCCTGCAGTCGTTCTTCGACAGGTTCAAGGGGGCCCTTCTGTTATGTTTAAAAGAAGAAGGTTTGCTGAGATGTTCATAATGTTTTGGTCTATATTATTTATGTTTTTTTTTTAAAAAAAGAAAACATCACCCAATGCGCTTTGGTAGCCAGGAGAAAAACCGATTTTGTTGCGATCATTAGCGGACTTTTCTTAACGCTGGCGGCAGATTGGAAAAGGCGCCTTGTCTGTGGTTTTTCTGAGCAGTATTTCCCTCCTCTTTCCAGGCCCACGAAATAAAACCAGAACACACCTTGATTGATTTTATATATATATAAATATATATATATAAAATCTTACACAGGAAAAGACCCGAACACACGTAGACCTACATACCTGTACCAGTGAAAATCTACGAATATATATATATAAAATACACACACACACACATACACACGGTATGTATGTATGTATATGTATGTGTGTGTATATATATATATATTCCCCCAAAGGCTACCGTTTCATGTCACCAATTAAGGATTTTGATTGTCAAAGGGGAGGGAAGAAAAACAGGGTGGAGTTGTTGCTGAAAATTCAGGCAATTCTGCTCAAGAAAGCGTCCTGTAGACTGGTGCCAAAATAATAGTAATAGTAGTAGTAGTAATAATGAATTTTCAGATGAGCCAAAGAAAAAATTGCTACTGATTGAAAAAAAACAAAACCCCAAGCAAGGACTTATACCAAATTCCTGTCCATCGTAGGGAAAAAAAAAATATGATCCATTTGAGTAATGATAGCAAGATAACAGGCCGAGCATAACTTCAGGTAAACTTTCTAAAAATACGTCATTTAACCCCAACATGTGGGAGGGTTAGTCAGAGGAGAACTTTCGGCCCTCCAGGGGTATGAACTACAGCTAAAATCCGGTTCTTTTCCTAGAAAGATGGTTTATTAGTCCAAACATCCAGCAATCTGCAGCCCTGCTCCAAAAAAAATACCATAAAAATATCTCCCCTTTTTGGCTGGCGAAGGTAAGCATGCACATATTAGAAGCAAGAAGTGATCCTTAGGTGAGAGGGATCTGCGGACCTTTCAGATTCTTTATTTATTTTGATGGGATGATCCATTTGATCCCATTTTTAACCCTTCGTGTGCAAAGAAAGAACAAAAACGATAAGTAGCTTTTACAAAAACCGCTCAACGGGCTTCGCGTAACTCTTACATCCTCGTCTCCGTTAACGCACATCAACACCAGAAGTTTAAAAACCGTACAAAAGAAAGAAAGAAACGAAAAATGGAGGAGGGGACGTTTTATTTTTTCACATTAAAAAAAAAAAGGCTCAGATTAATACGGCGATCATGCATGAAAGGGGAATATTACGTTTTTATTTACTGTACAAAAACAAAAAAAAACAAAGGATGGATTTGTGTTAATTGTTGAGTATAAAATAAATACTTTATACCGGATGTGTGCTGCTCTTACCTGGGGAGCACAGGTGAGGATCACTTGTATTTTATAGGACGAGAGCCTTAAGCCACGATGCTTTTATTTTCTGCAGCAGCTAGCTATGATTCCCCTCAGCAGCCTGGGATCTTTCTGCCAGACCTTATTTTTCTCAAGCCATTCTGCTACCAGCTTTTGAGTGGTGCACGGGACCGGAGGTGAAGCTCTCGCCTCTCAGTCAGAAGGCTGTGAGTTGGATCCTAGGGAGAGGCAGCTATTTGTCTCTCTGGGTTGAGATATCTGCTGAACAAAACTCCTCATTGGTGACGGGAAGGGCATCCGGCCATTAAAACACTCCGCTAGCTCCATTCAGTTGCCCGGATTCCACCCTGCGAGGGATTATGGGGTCATTAAAAGACGATGATGATGATTGTCCCACCAGTTTTTGTTTGCTTCATTTGCTAAGTGAGTTTTGCCCCATTGTACGACCTTTCTAGCCTCTGTTGTTAAGTGAACCACTTAACTAGCAACCCAGTTGTTAAGTGGCTTCCTACTTTGCTTGTCAGAAGGTCACCAAAGAGGACCATGTGATCCTGGGACACAACAACGGTCATAGCACGTGAACGTATTGATTGCAGTCCACACAGCAGTCCGCAAACCTATTTTACGATAAACTTGCAGGTTTGGATATATTTTTGCTCTGCCCACATTCCTCCTCGTTTCTGAATTGACGTTTAGCAACTGTAGAGAGAACATTTCAGGCAACTTGCCTGCTGCTCAGCCCCAAGCCAAATCTCCACTCTTCACCCAGTTTTAATTTTCCTGCTTCCTTTTAAGTCACTAGGTGGTGCTGAAGCTCAGATATATAACAAAAAAAAAAATCCCCCCATTCAGAAACAAAAGGTCTTGGTGACATCTTCAGACACAAACCCAACCCAAAACCAGGCTCCTAATTGGTCAACAAGAATGAAGAGACGATGCTATGATCCAATTCCTCCTCCCCCGCTTCCCTTTTGAGTCCTTTTCACCAGAATGAGCCAAACTTCCACCAGGTCCCTGCATCTGCCTTGACCAGGATGTCCATGGAACGTGGTTAGCTCCCTCAATCGGCTTTGTGTCCGTTGTGCAAACATGAGATCATGAGCCTGAAAGGGTTTCTCCCAAAAATAAAAAGGGAATTTTTAACAGCTGGCTGGATCACAGTCCAGGATCCTTCTGGATAGAGAAAAGTCTCTTTTTAAGCCTCGACATTTTAAAAAGAATCCCCATCCCAAAGCTGGAAGATAATTGACAGCCAGAAAAGTGCATTGAGGTAGGGGATGGGTTGTTTTTTAGTGGATCCCCATTTGTTTTATGATCTGATATGGTCCTTTCTGGTAGTGGGGGGGAACCAAGAGTTGGTTATATATACTTTATATACATTAGGATGCTAATGTATGCTGGAGCTCTGGAGAGCATGGCTTTAATGCCATCCTTATCCCAACATACTCCTTGCTATTGGGTGGAAGATCATCCAAAGTTCATCCCAGGTAAATTGAGCAGCTGGAAATAGATTTTGATTTCTCCCTTTGATCCATCTGAAAAAAAAACATTAGCAGCTTATCAAGATCATATTTTAGGCAGCCCCGAGCGACGTGCCTTTCCCGTTATTTACTTTGCTGGGTTTAAAGTCCCAATTTTACTAACTCCCTAAACCAGGCCTCTCCAAACTTGGCGGCTTTCAAGACTTGTTGGAATTCCGACTCCCAGAATTTCCCCAGCCATCCACACTATGGCTGAGTAATTCTGAGAGTTAAAAGTTGCCGAGTTTGGCAAAGCCTGCCCTAGACTAGAGCCAACAATGGCAATATGTCTCTTAAGATGCTGTTAAGCAGGTTAACTACCATGGTGGTGCAGTGGTTAGAGTGCAGTATTGCAGGCTAACTCTGCCCACTGCGAGGAGTTCGATCCCAACCGGCTCAAGGCTGACTTAGCCTTCTGAGGTGGGTAAAACGAGGAGACCCAGATTGTTGGGGGCAAGAGGCTGACTCTGTAAACTGCTTAAGAGAGGGCTGTAAAGCACTGTGAAGTGGCGTATAGGTCTAAGTGCTATATGGTCAACATTCATCCTCTTTTCTGTTAAGTTAGATCTTCCCAGTTTCTTTCAGCCTGGCTCCACTCGGTGTTCCCTTTCTAGATGGGTGCAGGCAAGAGCTGACTTCTCCATACAGATACCCAAAGAGGATTGCTTCAGCCACCTAACCAACCTCCAGAAAAGGGCCCGGTGGTTTTATCTCTTGAGGTTCTCCTTATCACCACCTAGATCCTCTCACTGGAGTCACTTAGTTTTGTGAGACAAGGGCGGCTTCATACGTTTGACAAATAAGTACATGGAAAAAAAGGAAGACAGCACCAAAAGACCCCACACAGTTGAACCCTGAGCCACAAACACCCTCTTCTAAGGAAGGACTTGCAAACCAATGAAACGGTACTTCCTCTAGAGATTGCGACACGCTTCCTGGGGAGTGATGGACTTGCGAAAGACGTGTGGCGAAACACACAAAGGGAGCATTTTGCGTGTTAAGAACTTGGTCAATCTGCCCGGTTGATCAGAGGAGAATCTGGCCTTACAACCTTAATCGTGTTTTAGAGCAGGAAGTTGCTGGCTGGGGAATTCTGGGCATTGAAGTTCACAACAATGAAAGCTGCCAAAGGTTGGACACACCTCTGTTTTAGAGGTTTAGAATTTGTGCCAATTGGATCGATCAACTTAGAAGCGTGCCATGGCCCAACATGTCACAAGGGCTGATATACATAAAATGCAGCCAACTGTCCCCATTTACCCCCCCCCCTTGCACTAATCCCCCAAAGGGTGCTTTTTTTGTGTGCATACAACACTGTATGGTTCATTTATTTCCCAGGTTCCTCTTTTAAGGATGGTGTCCATCGCATCTTTGTATGAGTTCATTTGTATTTGAACTGTCAACCTTTTAAGAAGCAATTTTTCACTGCCTCCTTTCTTGGAAGCAGGGAATTTTCCATTCTAAAAATAAATCTTAAAAGCTCTAAAGATGCTCTTCCTCATTTTAGCTTTTTTTTTTTTTAAAAAAGAAAAGCTTCAAATATTGCACAACGAGAAAACCAGAGAATGTCTATTTTTGTGTTCCACCCTGAATTTAATCAGACAGGCCTTGATCAAGCCAACAGGATAATAATTTATTGGGGTGGGTGATAGTTAGTTCCACAACTGTCTTAACCATCAAACTTAACAAACGTATGCATGAATGAGATGGACGTGCTCTTACAGAAACGTTGGAACGGAGGAAGAAACCAGTTTAAATCAAGACTTGTCTTCAGATGTAGTCCTGGACTCTTCAGAAGAATTCTTTTGTACCTGACTTGTAAAAAGTTGTGAAGGCCGGAACCCAGCCTGAGGAGGAGCAAGAACTAATATAATCTTCCATCCAGGAGAGAGAAGACAAGAAAGATTTCAGCCAACGGGTGAATTAACCTGCTGAGTCAGTCAGTATAAGTAGACAATCAGTTCAAAGTATGGCTACAAACAGTGGGAAGTTGGCTTTAGAGAAGAGAGAGAAGTGCGAGCCAGTTGCCGGGTGGCTAAACACGATGAAAACAGAAGGAATATTAAAATCCGATATTAGTCAACGATAGTCCCTCGTGCAGCGAATTCCGAAATGGCTCCCACTTGCCAAAAATGTAAACAGAAAATCTCTTGCCACCTGAAGTAAACGGAGCTTTGAATCAAACCATGGTTTGCTTTCTAACTTGTGGGCTACTTGCGCTGCGGTTAGTTTTTAAGCTGTTTTACGGACGAACATTTTTAACAGATGCTTTGAGGTTGAGCAGACCTGGGTATTTTACGGGCCCCTGGGCCATCAGTCCGAAATTAGAAATCAAATGGCACGCAAAATAGGTGCATTGCTTTAATTTTGAAGATAAGCCCCGTTTAAAAAAAAAAAAAATCTACACACCTTCACAGTTCGATTAGTTTGGCCCTCCACAACAGACCTAATTTCTCCTGTGACCTCTTGGGAAAAATTCATTGCCCACCCCCTGGGTTAAAGGCTTGTTGTTAGCATGGAGTCATCTTGGAAAAGTCACTTCTGTCATTGAAAGTAGTTTTCACTGGTGAAAACAATCCCACTTCACCGTGAATTGGGTTGGGTTGTGCTAGGCTTAGCGTACGATGCGAACTCAAAGGTGGCTAAGTCATTAAAGGTGAAGCAAACCATAGTTTAGTGCTTTGTGTGCATTTAATCATTGTTTTGCAAAAGTCCACTCATGGATGGGCTATTGTCAAGGGATAATAGTTTGTCCTGGTTCACCTTGGTCATGGTGGTTGGGTGACAATATCCTGAATTCTTCTGAGTGAGGATAATGCTTGCAATGTTCCATCACAGCTACCATCTTGACTCTTGGGGATAGTAACATGGATGCTCTTACAGAGTTCAGAGATGGGAAAAATCAAGCTTTTCGGTTCCTTATTGAGTCACGCAGACCTGTCTTGTTCCAAAATTGAGGGTTGGTATTTTTCCATTCCTTTCTTAGCTGGTCCCTCCCTGCTCAAATGTCATGATAGGGCTCCATTCTTTAAGCACCACAATGTGACAAGAAGCAAAACAACCCGAAGGAATGGCTAAACCCAGCCTCTCCACATCAAACATCTTCAAGAAGTATTGGAGGGTCATTGCTCCCCGATTTTGTAGTTAGCAACATTCCCGGAGAACAAGTTGAACAATGAATCAGAGGAATGGCTTCCCTCCTGAAGTTATGGGTGCTCCCATCACTGGAGGTTTCCAGGAAGAGATGGAACCACCATTTATCTGAAATAGGATAAGATCTTCTCCTTGAGCAAGGATTGGACTAGCAGACCTCCGAAGTCCCTTCCAACTTGTTCTTCTTTTAAGGCTGGGCCAGCGGAACAGATGCATTAGAAGATGCCACCACACATCTGACAGCAAGATGACGGAGGTCCATTGTCCACGTTTCACCATGTGCAACCTCTTTCTATCCTCCCTCCTTCTCCTCCCAGACCAGAGTTAGAGCGTTACGGATGATACCTTCCATGGATGGTTTCTAGGTTCTGCTACAATTTCTGAACATGCCTTCTTGGAACATGTTCTGCACAAGGACATCACCATAATAGCTCAGCCAAGAGCCAAGCAGAAGAAAAGAAAAGGATGTTCTGTCAGGATTCTTCAAAAACATCACACACGGATTCTTTCACTAGTGTGTCCAGGTTATTCACCCGTAAGTGTTCAAGAATGACAATCTCAGGAAAGTGCAAGGCTGCTTTTGCCTGCGGTTTCGGTCTCCTTCAGACAGACAGCACCATGATCCGCAACTCAAGCATTTTAATTGCACGTCCCAACCTTGTGGTCTAAAATGATTCGCTAATTATATAATTGCTTTTTTTTTTTTTTGGTCATTGCTAGCCTCGCAAACAAAAACTTAAAACGAAACCAATGTCCTTGCGGGTCGTAAACCGATCTTGCTTCATATCATCGCTTAGGGTTTATGCTTGAAATGGGCTTCCACTGGAAAGGAAAGAGAAAAAAAGAAAGAAATTATATCATCAAAAGAAGCTGCTTGTCAGCCCTGAAACTGGCCTGACTGAGGCCATTTTATTTGTCATTTAACTATTTTTTCTTTACATACAATAAGTGCTTGGTGTACAGCGTACTATCTGAGTCAGTTGCTTACATAGCAATACTTTTTTAAAATCCTAATTTCTACCTCTGACTGAGGCCATTTGAGACACTGAAGAAGAGGGATAGGGAGGAATAGAGAGAGTTGGGGTTTGTAGTCAAAACAAAATGCTTTCTCGTGGGAACCAAGGACATTCCTGCAGGTGCTTGGAAGGAGGGGACTGGAGTCACCTAGCAACTGGACAGCATCCTGATTGGACCATGTGACTGATCGCTTGGAAAAAGTGACCAACTTTCACTTTCAACTAGGTGGAAAACCACGGGAATATTCAGAGTCCGTTTTCCACCAGCTTGTGCCCAATATGACATATCCAATCAACCAATTCTTTGAAGAATTTGCCTGCTTCAGAGTTTTGTTTGCTACGGGTATGGTTACTTGGAACCCTGATGACCTCTTTACAGGTCGTCCTCGACTTACAATGGTTTGTTTAGCGACTGAGATTATAACGGCACCGGTCCCAGTTTTGATGAAGGCTTCCGTCGACATCGTACAAGCGATGGCTCCTCCCCCGAGACCGAGCGCTGGAGCCTCACCTGCGTATTCCTGGGGCAGCATCGGCCTGTTGATCAGTTTCTGAAAAGCAGAGATCCACTCCAGCTGATCGCTTTTGGTCTCACAGGCAAAGAGGAATTTCCGGTCAGGGGTGATGATGGTGATGCCGTATTGCCAGTGATTTCCCTGGGTGGACGGTGGGAGCCCATCCAGAGCCTTGTAGCTGTTTTCTTTACTCCCAATAAAAACCTCCCCCCTGGCGAAAGCATCCTGAGGAGAGGACAAAGCGGAAGGACTCCATGTTTACAAAGGAATTGGATTAACCTGGTTGCTTTTTTTCTCTGTATCGCTCTGAAAATTAATGACCAAGACAAGATCTGAAGCCCAAACCAACAGTCTTTCCCTTCCCTTTCTCAACTGGGGCTCCATGAAAAGTCACAATTAGGAGGAAAAATATTCCTATCTATATCTCTATCTATCATCTATCTATCTATCTATCTATCATCTATCTATCTATCTATCTATCTATCTATCTATCTATCTATCTACCTACCTCTACCTATCATCTATCTATATTTATCTCTACCTATCTCTCTGTCTACCTATCTATTTCTACTTACCTCTGTATCTGTCTCTATATCCGTCTATATCATCTCTACTTACAATCTATCTCTACTTATCTCTATATCTGTCTATCAATCATCTATCTATCTCTACTTATCTCTATGTATCTATATATCCATCTATCTCTCTATAGGTAGATAGAGATTAGAGATATTATCTCTCTCTATCTCTGTCTACCTATCATCTCTACTTATCTCTATGTATCTATATCCATCTATCTATATCTACCTATCTTTCTATCTCTACCTATCATCTATCTCTAATCTCTATGTATCTATCTATATATCC
>NW_020771983.1:0-11388 GCF_900518735.1 Pseudonaja textilis | reverse complement strand
AAAAGAGACAAGGCCAAAGAAAAAGCAGCTAACTCAGCTTGTTGTGCTGAGTTCTGTGGGGCAGTTAAACGTTTGTTCCATTGAGCATTTTCACACCATGCACATGCTCCAATATTTTTTGAACCGTCAGTAAAGACAGTTAAGCCTTCCTTCAATGGCTGTTGGACAAAAGGTGATTGTAAAACAAAAGGAACTGTCTTCAACACCTGCAGTCTTGAATCAGATGGAAGGTGGCATGACACTTGGCCACACCAATCTTCCAATGCATCCTGCAGTGTTGTGGAAGTCTGAAAAAGAGGTTCCCATTGACTAATCTTAAAAGGAATATACAATGTAAAAATATCCATTCCCATCAGGGCTTTGGTTCTCTTGCGCCCTTTTTGTATAAGGAAAGCCATTTGTGCTGTTTTAGTAAAAATAGAGGTTTTTGGAGTATGTGGTAGGTGTAACCATTCCAAGAAATGAAGATTTTTTGCATTAGATACTTGAACAATTATTGCAGTCAGTAATCGATGAGTGGAAATAATAGCAAGAGAAGGTGGTGTGTCTGCAAGTGCACGGTTTACCCATTGAGTTGCTAGGGCTGTGTTTACTTGCTTTAAAGCTTCTAGATGCTGAGCTGAAAGATAGACCTTATCTGCAGGATTTTTTAATCCTACTAGTGTTTGAAAAAGCGGTGATAGCATCTGTGTGGTTAGAGCAAGATATGGTCTAGCCCAGTTAATAACTCCCAAGTACTGCTGTAATTGAACCAATGTGGTTGGCTGTGGAAGTGTGAGTGAAGGAATATGTGGAGATGCTGAGGAAGCTAAAACCTTGTGACCTAAATATTGCATTGGGTAGTGAGACTGGATTTTTTCAGGTGCTATATGTAACCCTGCTTTTGCTAATGTGGTCAAGAGGATAGGAAAAGTTTTTTGTACCGTCCCCTTTGGCCCATCAGCCGCAATTAAGATATCATCCATGTAATGATATACAAGAAAATTAGGAAATTGAGATCTATAAGGATGCAGAGCCTCATTGACAAAATATTGACACATAGTTGGCGAATTAAGCATACCTTGTGGAAGAACTTTCCATTGATACCTAGATGTGGGTTTAGAGTTATTGAGTTCTGGCACTGTAAATGCAAAGATGATTCTATCCTTTTGTGCCAGAGGTATAGAAAAGAAACAGTCCTTTAAATCTATTATTATGAGATCAAATCCAGCTGGGATCAAATTAGGATTAGGCAGACCATTGAGTGTAACAGAAAGAGTTGGTTTTGAAGCTTGAACAGGTTTCTGCAATGCAAACAAAGAAAGAGGTTCAAAAAGAGGCAAAATTATAAGTGTAGCAACTACTGTCCCCTTTTTTAAAGAAAAGCAACGATCTCCTATTGCAGCCAATGCAAGATTATTAAGAGCAGAAGAATCATATAAGTAAGGAGCTGCAACCACACCTTCTATTGTAAGAGAAGAATTGGGAATAAGCAAGACAGGTGTGGAAGGAGGAAGAGGTTTGAAAAGCGTTGCAGTTAAAGGAAGAGTAAAAACAGCACCAGGATCATCATACACAAGATCCTCTAACAATACCACAGGAAATGTTGTGGCAGTTAGTTCAGCCTTTGTGGCGGGGCTAGCTGAAGACCCCTCAATTAGTATTCAGATTGCCACACAACATATTGTGCTGGAGTCATAAGCATAGAAAAAAGCATTTTCCAATCATACAATAACATAACTGTATTAGCTGTAACCAAAGAATCAAGTATTCCCCTAGTAAAAGGAGAATGCAATCCATAAGTTGTAACTGCATCTTTTATATTTTTCAAAACTTTAAACTCAATGTTACTATGAACATTGCCTCCTCCCCCAGGGATGATAGTCATAGGATAAGCAGAAGGTTCTCCTGTTTCTAAAGATAGAGGTGATGACAAAAGATTGGTTATGATTCCTCCCATAGGATTCATAATAGGAGAATCAGAAAGAGAAGGAAGAGCAGGAGGAGGAGGGGAAGAAATATCTGAATAAGGAGGTGGTAGGGAAGAATTTGATTCCAAATGAGCTGCAAGAGGCTTAGAAGTTTTTGAATTAGAAGAGTGGGAGTCAGAAGAAACAGGAGAAAAGGAATTTTCAGGAAGACTAGAAGGAGGATAAATAGTTGTTATAGCAGCCATTATTGCTCTCCAAGAAATAAGTATATCCATGGGAGCTCTGGGAACTTTATGTAAATATTTTCCTAATTTTTCCCAGTCAGAATGGTTAAGAGTTCCAGCAGATGGATAGGCTGGACAGTGTGCCTCAATATAAATTATAAATTTATTTAAAGATTTTTTAGAAATAGGGTACACAGTGGTACCATTGGTTTTTTGAAAGGAATTAGCTTTCTTCACTAGATTATAAAGTTCGTCCCTATGCCCTGACGAAACTTGAGAAATCGAGGAGCCCATACTTACTTTTTGTCGACGTAGCCTATTCCAGGAGAAGAAGAATGAAGTGAAGAAGATGCACTTCTAGACAAAAGTCACACCTTGGAACCTGAAAGGTGAAGGGATCCCAGACGATTAGAGATCCCGGACGAGCCCCCAGCTGTCGCGTTGAGCGACCGGTCTGTTGTTTCGCCTTTCTGGTTGATTGCTGAATTCCTCTCAGAGAATAACCCTCGCAAGGGTGAGTTAGTTCTCGCAAGGACGAAGTTTAAAGTAACCCTCGCAAGGGTGAGAAAATAGCCCTCGCAAGGGCGAGATAGAGTGGGACCCTCGCAAGGGTGAGGCTAGGCAAGACTCTCACAAGAGTGATTGCCAAGCAAGCACAAGAAATAAAACACACAAAACACAAGAGATCTTAAAATGAGGCAACACTTTGAGCCTGGGGGAGATGGGATTCCCTGGCTGCCCTGGAACAGATGGAAAATGTCCCGGCTTCTCTGCTTCTCCTCCTCCTTTCTCCTCCCCCAGGCTTTTTGCTGTCCTCTTTTATTGTGCTAATTCAAGGGAGGGGGTGAGAGAGGAAATTTACAGAAAGGTAAAGAGATACAATGTTAATCTTTTTAGACCAGTTTACGTGACATGAGCCACATACTCTATAGCTGCTATTTTGTAACTGCTATAGACAGGCATATCTTCTTGGAATACACATTCTTGTCTGGGGTTATTCTTTTATTTAACTTCCTTCCTGTCAGTGCTTTCCTGCTGAGCTGAATACGTGCTTTCCAGCAAGATTTCTTCTTGTGGAAAAATACAAGACAGAACCAATGTAAAATAGTCACAATTCCTCCTTTTCTTTATTTTTTTTTGTGCTCATGACTCTAGGTAGAGTTCTTTCTCCTCCAGAGTAGTCTCACAAGGTGGCAACAAGCCCTTCGGTTTGTTGATGCCTTGCTGAACCGGCTCATACGAGGAGAAGTCCTCATCCCCCGAGTCGTGGCTGGACCGAGTTAAGAAATTTTCTTTGGGAGAAAAGAAGTTATTAATGTCTATTTCCTCCTCTGACTCTTGGTCAGAGTACCATTCCAACAGCGGTTTTTTGACCAGATCTTTTGATTCAATGCTGGATGTAAGAAAGCTAACTGTTTTTTGAGTATTGTTAATTTCATTGTCAAGTGTTTTCAAACGATCCCTCAATAATTTTAGTAAACGTCCTATTACACATGGACCAATAGTACATGCAAGAAGCAATAACACAAGAGGACCTATTAAGGCTGATACTAATAGGTTCATTGGAAGCTACTGCTTCATAGAATGGTGGCAATTCAGATAAGCAAAGCCAACATTGATCAGTTTTGGATGAATCATTAAGTGTAGTTGCTAGCAATTTGTAAGAAGAATTAACCAATTGTACTAATGGATTCACCTGAATATTGGTTTTTTGTAGAAAGTTTGATTTCAAATTGTGATTGGGACCAATATCATAATTAGACATAGATATAGAAAGACGAATTGTAAAAATATTCCCTTCATCTCCTTGACCATCCCACTGACGTCCTCCCCAAGTAAACCCAACCATCCATTGTTTTTTTTTGTAAGTGTCTTTCCTTTTGCAGTAAATGTGATTCTGAGTGGATTTAGTCTCTGTCCACAACAAGGCCTTGAAGAGCAGGGAAGATGTTCTTGAGCACGGGTAATATGAATATAGTCATTTTTGGTAGGCGCTTCCCACCAGATATGACCTGTGGATACGCAACTCCATTTTTTACAATATCTGTCAACTACCCCACCGCAGGCAGCACGAGAAGCACCAGTACTGTGAGCAGGACAAAAATATAGTCTAAAGTTGTGAGCAGGTGCTGGAGAACAGGAGCCTTGCTTGTCCCATATATCAGCTTGTAGTTCTTTATCTGCAAATTTTTCTACTCCTGTCCCCATTTCAGCAAAATCCATGAAAAGCTGAGGAAACCATGGCCATCTAGTATAATTAGTGGTGGTGTTTAAAATATTTCCTTGAAAATCAAGGATAGTCCAGGTATATTTTTGAGGTTGATGTTCATTTGTAGAAGGTTGTATGCTTCAAGGAATGCGATGATAGCCAAATCTTGGAACAGCACGAGATGCAGACCGCTTAGAGATGGAGTTGTCAGCGATGAAGACAGGATACCCAAGATGGCGAGCTCGAATGGGAGCTGTAGTCTTACGATGAGTGTCATCAGGGATGAGGTGGCGTCTTCGCACGACAGGTGTTTTGTAGTGAACAGGAACCCAGGAAGATGAATGATGCAATATGCATTTGGTGACATCACAGGGTGGAAAGCAGCAACGAAGATGCCATTGCAGTTTGTCTCCAGGAAAAGTTGTCTCAGAATTAGCTTGAGATGGCAATGTAGGAAAAGCAGAGGATAGTGGAGGAGATGCCACTGAAGGAGTGGAAAGTAATAGAACAGTGTGATTAAAGTATGTGTGATTGTGAAAAAATCCTAAGCAAGAATAAGATCCTATAGTAGATAGAGTAACATGTATAGTTAAAAATATTAAACAAGGAGAATAGTAATAGTAAACAGTAATGTCAGAAGTAGGAGAAAGAAAGCTACCATTGTGTTGGAAAACATAATTACATGCAGAAAGGAGATTATCTTTAAAAATAAAGGTAACAGTGTCAGCAAGAAAAGTAAAAATAGCATCAGGAGATGCCCTGAATTGAGAAAAGACAGGAAATATTGATATCAGAAGAAAAATTAGAGTTAGAGTCAGGTTTGCCATGGTAAGGTCTGACACAGCGAGCAGGAACCCAAAGCACTCGATCAGGAAGTTGGACAGCAGCGTAACCTTTTCCCCAGGTGATGAGCTGTGCAGGACCTTTCCACGCAGGATCTGGAAGCTGTCTGAAATGAACAAGAGGACGGGAAGAGGGAACTACTGGCTTGGTGAAGTGGCGAGAAGCCGCTGTGGAAGAAGGAGAGCCAGTAAGATTAAGAAAGTTAAGAGAATAGAGAGTAATGTTCAAGATGTTTTGTAACGCCGGGAGGTTCGGGGGGCCTAAGCCTTTTTTCCCTATTTGCCGATCAAGGGCATTTTTCAGAGTTTGGTTTGCCCTTTCCACAATAGCCTGACCTTGGCTATTGAAAGGTATGCCAAATTTATGTGTGATGGCCCACTTATGGCAAAACTCAGCAAAGGGAGAACTGACATAAGCAGGACCATTATCTGTTTTGAGAATTTTTGGACATCCCAACGTTACGAATGACCGAATACAGTGATTAATAACATTTTTAGTAGCCTCTCCTCTTTGTAATGTTGCCATAATAAACCCTGAATATGTATCAACTGATACATGAATGTATTTCCAGGGAGCAAAGGGAGGATAATGAGTTACATCCATTTGCCATGTATCACAGGCTTGAGTACCCCTAGGATTAACACCTTCAGGGATACCTTTGGCCTGCAAGCTACATGTTGGACATTGTTGAATTATTGCTGTGGCTTCTTGATACGTAATCCCAAATTGCTGTACCAAGGCCTTCTTATTTTGATGGAAATAGTCATGACTCTCCCCAGCTGAAAGCTGTTGTGGAAGAGGAGAGGAGGCCATAATTTTACAAGCCTCATCTGCCATATGATTGCCTTCTGCCAGAAATCCAGGCAATTGCTGATGACTTCTGATATGAGCTACAAATAAAGGTTTCCCTCGCTTTTTCAGCAGTGTCTGAAGCTGTAAAAAAAAAGTGTCATGAGAGAAGGAGGGGTAACAGGAGAAATATATGCATCGAAAATATGAGCAACCATCTGAGTAACATACATGCTATCAGATATTACATTTAAAGATTCCTGTGGAAAAAGAGACAAGGCCAAAGAAAAAGCAGCTAACTCAGCTTGTTGTGCTGAGTTCTGTGGGGCAGTTAAACGTTTGTTCCATTGAGCATTTTCACACCATGCACATGCTCCAATATTTTTTGAACCGTCAGTAAAGACAGTTAAGCCTTCCTTCAATGGCTGTTGGACAAAAGGTGATTGTAAAACAAAAGGAACTGTCTTCAACACCTGCAGTCTTGAATCAGATGGAAGGTGGCATGACACTTGGCCACACCAATCTTCCAATGCATCCTGCAGTGTTGTGGAAGTCTGAAAAAGAGGTTCCCATTGACTAATCTTAAAAGGAATATACAATGTAAAAATATCCATTCCCATCAGGGCTTTGGTTCTCTTGCGCCCTTTTTGTATAAGGAAAGCCATTTGTGCTGTTTTAGTAAAAATAGAGGTTTTTGGAGTATGTGGTAGGTGTAACCATTCCAAGAAATGAAGATTTTTTGCATTAGATACTTGAACAATTATTGCAGTCAGTAATCGATGAGTGGAAATAATAGCAAGAGAAGGTGGTGTGTCTGCAAGTGCACGGTTTACCCATTGAGTTGCTAGGGCTGTGTTTACTTGCTTTAAAGCTTCTAGATGCTGAGCTGAAAGATAGACCTTATCTGCAGGATTTTTTAATCCTACTAGTGTTTGAAAAAGCGGTGATAGCATCTGTGTGGTTAGAGCAAGATATGGTCTAGCCCAGTTAATAACTCCCAAGTACTGCTGTAATTGAACCAATGTGGTTGGCTGTGGAAGTGTGAGTGAAGGAATATGTGGAGATGCTGAGGAAGCTAAAACCTTGTGACCTAAATATTGCATTGGGTAGTGAGACTGGATTTTTTCAGGTGCTATATGTAACCCTGCTTTTGCTAATGTGGTCAAGAGGATAGGAAAAGTTTTTTGTACCGTCCCCTTTGGCCCATCAGCCGCAATTAAGATATCATCCATGTAATGATATACAAGAAAATTAGGAAATTGAGATCTATAAGGATGCAGAGCCTCATTGACAAAATATTGACACATAGTTGGCGAATTAAGCATACCTTGTGGAAGAACTTTCCATTGATACCTAGATGTGGGTTTAGAGTTATTGAGTTCTGGCACTGTAAATGCAAAGATGATTCTATCCTTTTGTGCCAGAGGTATAGAAAAGAAACAGTCCTTTAAATCTATTATTATGAGATCAAATCCAGCTGGGATCAAATTAGGATTAGGCAGACCATTGAGTGTAACAGAAAGAGTTGGTTTTGAAGCTTGAACAGGTTTCTGCAATGCAAACAAAGAAAGAGGTTCAAAAAGAGGCAAAATTATAAGTGTAGCAACTACTGTCCCCTTTTTTAAAGAAAAGCAACGATCTCCTATTGCAGCCAATGCAAGATTATTAAGAGCAGAAGAATCATATAAGTAAGGAGCTGCAACCACACCTTCTATTGTAAGAGAAGAATTGGGAATAAGCAAGACAGGTGTGGAAGGAGGAAGAGGTTTGAAAAGCGTTGCAGTTAAAGGAAGAGTAAAAACAGCACCAGGATCATCATACACAAGATCCTCTAACAATACCACAGGAAATGTTGTGGCAGTTAGTTCAGCCTTTGTGGCGGGGCTAGCTGAAGACCCCTCAATTAGTATTCAGATTGCCACACAACATATTGTGCTGGAGTCATAAGCATAGAAAAAAGCATTTTCCAATCATACAATAACATAACTGTATTAGCTGTAACCAAAGAATCAAGTATTCCCCTAGTAAAAGGAGAATGCAATCCATAAGTTGTAACTGCATCTTTTATATTTTTCAAAACTTTAAACTCAATGTTACTATGAACATTGCCTCCTCCCCCAGGGATGATAGTCATAGGATAAGCAGAAGGTTCTCCTGTTTCTAAAGATAGAGGTGATGACAAAAGATTGGTTATGATTCCTCCCATAGGATTCATAATAGGAGAATCAGAAAGAGAAGGAAGAGCAGGAGGAGGAGGGGAAGAAATATCTGAATAAGGAGGTGGTAGGGAAGAATTTGATTCCAAATGAGCTGCAAGAGGCTTAGAAGTTTTTGAATTAGAAGAGTGGGAGTCAGAAGAAACAGGAGAAAAGGAATTTTCAGGAAGACTAGAAGGAGGATAAATAGTTGTTATAGCAGCCATTATTGCTCTCCAAGAAATAAGTATATCCATGGGAGCTCTGGGAACTTTATGTAAATATTTTCCTAATTTTTCCCAGTCAGAATGGTTAAGAGTTCCAGCAGATGGATAGGCTGGACAGTGTGCCTCAATATAAATTATAAATTTATTTAAAGATTTTTTAGAAATAGGGTACACAGTGGTACCATTGGTTTTTTGAAAGGAATTAGCTTTCTTCACTAGATTATAAAGTTCGTCCCTATGCCCTGACGAAACTTGAGAAATCGAGGAGCCCATACTTACTTTTTGTCGACGTAGCCTATTCCAGGAGAAGAAGAATGAAGTGAAGAAGATGCACTTCTAGACAAAAGTCACACCTTGGAACCTGAAAGGTGAAGGGATCCCAGACGATTAGAGATCCCGGACGAGCCCCCAGCTGTCGCGTTGAGCGACCGGTCTGTTGTTTCGCCTTTCTGGTTGATTGCTGAATTCCTCTCAGAGAATAACCCTCGCAAGGGTGAGTTAGTTCTCGCAAGGACGAAGTTTAAAGTAACCCTCGCAAGGGTGAGAAAATAGCCCTCGCAAGGGCGAGATAGAGTGGGACCCTCGCAAGGGTGAGGCTAGGCAAGACTCTCACAAGAGTGATTGCCAAGCAAGCACAAGAAATAAAACACACAAAACACAAGAGATCTTAAAATGAGGCAACACTTTGAGCCTGGGGGAGATGGGATTCCCTGGCTGCCCTGGAACAGATGGAAAATGTCCCGGCTTCTCTGCTTCTCCTCCTCCTTTCTCCTCCCCCAGGCTTTTTGCTGTCCTCTTTTATTGTGCTAATTCAAGGGAGGGGGTGAGAGAGGAAATTTACAGAAAGGTAAAGAGATACAATGTTAATCTTTTTAGACCAGTTTACGTGACATGAGCCACATACTCTATAGCTGCTATTTTGTAACTGCTATAGACAGGCATATCTTCTTGGAATACACATTCTTGTCTGGGGTTATTCTTTTATTTAACTTCCTTCCTGTCAGTGCTTTCCTGCTGAGCTGAATACGTGCTTTCCAGCAAGATTTCTTCTTGTGGAAAAATACAAGACAGAACCAATGTAAAATAGTCACAATTCCTCCTTTTCTTTATTTTTTTTTGTGCTCATGACTCTAGGTAGAGTTCTTTCTCCTCCAGAGTAGTCTCACAAGGTGGCAACAAGCCCTTCGGTTTGTTGATGCCTTGCTGAACCGGCTCATACGAGGAGAAGTCCTCATCCCCCGAGTCGTGGCTGGACCGAGTTAAGAAATTTTCTTTGGGAGAAAAGAAGTTATTAATGTCTATTTCCTCCTCTGACTCTTGGTCAGAGTACCATTCCAACAGCGGTTTTTTGACCAGATCTTTTGATTCAATGCTGGATGTAAGAAAGCTAACTGTTTTTTGAGTATTGTTAATTTCATTGTCAAGTGTTTTCAAACGATCCCTCAATAATTTTAGTAAACGTCCTATTACACATGGACCAATAGTACATGCAAGAAGCAATAACACAAGAGGACCTATTAAGGCTGATACTAATAGGTTCATTGGAAGCTACTGCTTCATAGAATGGTGGCAATTCAGATAAGCAAAGCCAACATTGATCAGTTTTGGATGAATCATTAAGTGTAGTTGCTAGCAATTTGTAAGAAGAATTAACCAATTGTACTAATGGATTCACCTGAATATTGGTTTTTTGTAGAAAGTTTGATTTCAAATTGTGATTGGGACCAATATCATAATTAGACATAGATATAGAAAGACGAATTGTAAAAATATTCCCTTCATCTCCTTGACCATCCCACTGACGTCCTCCCCAAGTAAACCCAACCATCCATTGTTTTTTTTTGTAAGTGTCTTTCCTTTTGCAGTAAATGTGATTCTGAGTGGATTTAGTCTCTGTCCACAACAAGGCCTTGAAGAGCAGGGAAGATGTTCTTGAGCACGGGTAATATGAATATAGTCATTTTTGGTAGGCGCTTCCCACCAGATATGACCTGTGGATACGCAACTCCATTTTTTACAATATCTGTCAACTACCCCACCGCAGGCAGCACGAGAAGCACCAGTACTGTGAGCAGGACAAAAATATAGTCTAAAGTTGTGAGCAGGTGCTGGAGAACAGGAGCCTTGCTTGTCCCATATATCAGCTTGTAGTTCTTTATCTGCAAATTTTTCTACTCCTGTCCCCATTTCAGCAAAATCCATGAAAAGCTGAGGAAACCATGGCCATCTAGTATAATTAGTGGTGGTGTTTAAAATATTTCCTTGAAAATCAAGGATAGTCCAGGTATATTTTTGAGGTTGATGTTCATTTGTAGAAGGTTGTATGCTTCAAGGAATGCGATGATAGCCAAATCTTGGAACAGCACGAGATGCAGACCGCTTAGAGATGGAGTTGTCAGCGATGAAGACAGGATACCCAAGATGGCGAGCTCGAATGGGAGCTGTAGTCTTACGATGAGTGTCATCAGGGATGAGGTGGCGTCTTCGCACGACAGGTGTTTTGTAGTGAACAGGAACCCAGGAAGATGAATGATGCAATATGCATTTGGTGACATCACAGGGTGGAAAGCAGCAACGAAGATGCCATTGCAGTTTGTCTCCAGGAAAAGTTGTCTCAGAATTAGCTTGAGATGGCAATGTAGGAAAAGCAGAGGATAGTGGAGGAGATGCCACTGAAGGAGTGGAAAGTAATAGAACAGTGTGATTAAAGTATGTGTGATTGTGAAAAAATCCTAAGCAAGAATAAGATCCTATAGTAGATAGAGTAACATGTATAGTTAAAAATATTAAACAAGGAGAATAGTAATAGTAAACAGTAATGTCAGAAGTAGGAGAAAGAAAGCTACCATTGTGTTGGAAAACATAATTACATGCAGAAAGGAGATTATCTTTAAAAATAAAGGTAACAGTGTCAGCAAGAAAAGTAAAAATAGCATCAGGAGATGCCCTGAATTGAGAAAAGACAGGAAATATTGATATCAGAAGAAAAAT
>NW_020771981.1:0-11393 GCF_900518735.1 Pseudonaja textilis | reverse complement strand
TCATAATTATTTTCTTTTAACGATTTACTTTGTGGAGTTAGCCAAATTCCTAAGTATTTAATTTTTTTTGTCACCTGTATTCCCATTGTTGTCTCTAGCTTTTTATTCTGGTCTCCTGTTAAATTTTTAGTCATTAATTTTGTTTTTCCCCTGTTTATTTTAAATCCCGCGACTTCTCCAAATCGTTCTAGTTCTTCTAATAAGTTGTGTCCTTTTTCTATAGGCTCCTCCAGAAAAAAAACCAAATCATCAGCGAAAGCCTGTAGTTTATATTCTTCTGATTTGATCCTCAGACCTCTAATTCTCAAATTTTGCCTAATGTACGTCAGAAGAGATTCTAGGGCGAATATGAAAAGCAGAGGGGAGAGAGGGCAACCCTGTCTTACCCCCTTTTCTATTTTTATCGGGCCAGTTTGTTCCCCATTTATTAGAATGTTTGCCTGTTGAGTGTGGTAAATTGTTGTGATGACATTTTCAAATCTGGTGCCAAGATTCATATTATATATTTTTTGAATTAAGAAATGCCAATTTAAATTGTCGAATGCTTTTTCAGCATCCAAGAACATAAATGCAAATTGTTTTTCCGGGTGGGCTTCATAGTATTCTGAAATGTCTATCACTGTTCTTAAATTATTCTTAATTTGTCGAAATGGGAGAAATCCATTTTGATCTTCATGGATATAAGTGTTTAAAACCTGTTTTAATCTATTAGCTATTATAGAAGAGAATAATTTGTAATCTGCATTCAGGAGCGAAATTGGTCTATAATTATTAATAAGTCTGTGGTCTAGGTCCTCCTTCGGGATCAGCGAAATTAAGGCTCCCCTCCACGAGTCCGGCATCTTGGCTGCTAAGAGTACCTCATTAAAAACATCCAGCATCAGTGGTCCAATTTGTTCTATGATAATTTTGTAAAGTTCTACCGGTATCCCATCCGGTCCAGGTGCTTTATTGTTACTTTGCTTCTCTATTGCTGACTTCAGTTCGGACCATGTTATTTTTTGATTTAATAATTCTATCTCTTCCTCTCCAATTGCTTTATCATTCGCTTCCTCCAGGTATTTCATTATTTTATCCTCAGAGACTTCTTCTTTTTTGTATAATTTCTCGAAGTAATTAAAAGTAATCTCTTTTTTCTTCTCTATCTCCTCCTGCATATTGCCCCCCTCATCCATTAATTGGTGTATCAATCTTTTTTCTTTCGTTTTCTTAAGTTTGTGGGCTAACCATCTCCCTGGTTTGTTTGCATGCTCAAAGTAGATTTGTTTAGTCATTTTCAGACTAATCTCCAATTTTTCTTGTTCCAGTAAATTTAATTTGTGTTTAGTTGTTATTAACTGGTTCTGTATTCTTTGGTTTTTGGGGTTCTTTTGTAATTGGATTTCTAAATCTTTAATTTCTTGTTGTAGATTACTTTGTTGGGCATACTTTCTTTTATTTCTCATAGCATTGTAAGAGATTGTTATTCCTCTTATAAATGCCTTAAATGTGTCCCATATATTTTGTTTCGAAGTTAGATCATTATTATTTTCCTTTAAGAAGAAGTTCAGTTCTTCTTTCAGTTTATTAATATATTCTTCTTCTTTTGTTAAATGAGTGTTAAAAGTCCATCTTTTCTTTGGTTTTCCTCTACCTCTCCAGGTTATTTGAATTGGATTGTGGTCAGCCCAGTCATTTGGTAAGATTTCGCTATCTTTGATTTCATTAATCAATTCACCGTTTATCCAAGCCATATCTATTCTTGTCCAAATTTTGTGCGGGTTAGAATAATAAGTAAACTGTTCTTTTTTGGGATTTAATTTTCTCCAGATATCTACCAAATTCATTTCATTCAACATATCCTTACATGGCTTAGAAAATTCTCTATTCCCTTTTTTGTTCTTACTCCTATTACTATGATCCTTCCGGTAGTCAGCAATAGAGTTAAAATCGCCAATCAGAATAATATTACCATTTTCGAATTCTGTTATTTTTTGATGGAGATGTTTAAAAAATTTACCTTGATCATCATTTGGGGCATAGATTATTACTACCAGTAAGAGTGTAATGCCATTAATCGAGATTTGTACTACCAGCGTTCTTCCTTCAGGGTCCGCCCAGATTAACTCCGCTTTTAAGTCATCTCTCACATAGATTGCGATGCCTTTCTTTTTGTGTTTATCTGCTGGTGCTGTAAATAATTTTCCCAGTTTCGGACACTCTAGGAATTTCTCCTCACTTTTCCTAACATGTGTTTCTTGTATGCAAATTATATCAACATTTTGTTTTATTAGTTTGGTTAGAGTCCTTTTCCTTTTAGCTCTTGAATTTAGGCCGTTTATATTAATGGAAAGAATTTTCTTTCCTTCGTCCATTTACTTAAGTCTGCCTCGCTTTTTGTCTCGTAACTCTACGGCTCTCTTCTTGTGGTTGATATGGAGTTGTTTCTTCTCTTTCTCGATGTAAGTTGTCTTTCCCTTGAATTTGGACAAATCCTTCTTCTTTGTTCCTATGGCGGTTACGATCCTCCTGCATATTTCTTTGGATTTTCTCCCTAGTGAGTTGATCCTCCGTGGTTGTTAGCTGTTCTAGGAAGTTTTGTACTTGTTCAATTGAGTCTATTTTAATTTTTCTTCCCTTCCACGATATTAGCATCCCTTCTGGGATTAGCCATTTAAATGAGATTTCATTTTTATTTAAGTAATTAGCTAAAAATTTATATTCTTGCCTCATGGCCCTCACTTTACTTGGAATCTGCTTAAGAATTATAATCTCTTTGCCCTTATATAATATTCTCTCATCTCTGGCCTTTCTATATATTAGGTCTCTCATGCATCTTCTTGAAAAACGGATATGGATCTCCCTTGGGCAATTGTGACGCCTTGCATAGCTGGTATTCACCCTATAGATTTCATCAAATTCCTTGAGTAATTCATCTTTCTCTTTTTCTACTAGTTCAGCCAACAAACCTGCCATTAATTGTTCTAATTCTTCATTTTTGGATTCCTCCACATTTTGGAACCTTAAGTATGCAGCTGCTCTGTCCATCTCAAGTTGGACCAAGGAATCTTCCATTTCTTTATTAACATTTTTGAAATCTTCCTCAGTCCTTTCTAGGTTCCTCTCCACTTGTTCCGTCCTGTTCTCTATTTCTTTTATTTTTAATTCAGTTCTTTCCATGACCAATTGCATTGTCCCAACCCTATCTTCAACTCTCTGTATATCTGCTCTCATCTCCTCTTTTAATTTACCCATTTCTTCCTTCAGTTCGCTAATATCTGCTCTGGTCTCATTATGATTCCTAATCATAATCTCCTGCATTCTAGACATCGATTCTTGCATTGATTCTTGCAGGGATAATAATGTCACTTGTAAGTTGGCATTCGTAACAGTCGGTTGTTTTTCTCCTTTCAAGGTCTCTTCTATAGTTTTCTGCGTTGTTGGGGAGGCAGATGCCAGAGTTGTCAACAAGGTCTGATTGTTCTTCCTTCCTGTTTTCAGGGCCGTGGTTGTTGTGGAAGTCATCTCTGCTAAGATTTGTTTTTGCAATTGGACAATGTTAAGAATATTATCCCAAATCACCATTCGATGTAATAGCCCTTTAAGTGTGATTACAAATCTATTTGCTATGCTTACACCCCAGATACTTTTAGCTCTCTTTCTTTGGCCCAATCTATCATTCAGGCAAATTAAATTCCAATTCAATAGAGTGTTATCAGTTACTATACAATACTATACAATAGGTGCTATACAATAGAATGAAATCAAATATTATGTATTATGTATTATTCTCTATATTAAATTCAAATACCAGAGTTAATTGTATTTTACCCCTAGTAAATCATACTTGTTTAAAGCATACAACCAACTCTAGAATTTCTCACTCTATATATACTTTTGTCCTATAGTATATATAAATATTTAAGATTCCATTCTATCTGAGACAACCCTATTAACAGTCCTTAAGATTTTTATATATCCAAGAGAGTCTAATCTGTAAACCCTAATACCTGTAACAAGCAGTTTGGCTTTATACTTTATACTTGTATTTTTAACTATTATAAAAAAAAAAAAAAGAAAGACCAGAGAGAAAGGGAGAGAGAGAAAGAGTGCCAGAGGAAAGGGGTCTTTCCAATTATAGGAAATCACTAAGCACGTATCTGTAGGATTAGTTCCATAGAAAAACAAGTCTGAGTTAGGGCTGGCGTTTAGTCTTTTAGTCTCTCCTCCTGGGCGCACCAAGAAAGCAGGGGGAGGAAGTGCTGACTAATTGCTGATCAGCGATCAGTCTTGGCCAGGCTTCCGTCTGTCTCCTCCTTCTTCTTCCCTCCTCTTCTCCCCCTCTGCCAGCAACCGTCAATCCACCGTCACTTTGGGTATCCGCCTCAGATTAATCACTTTAAAAATCAGTTTTTGTAGACAATAATGCTAAGAGGAAAGGATCTTGCATATAAAAGTCAGTGCGACGTTTTCCGGCTCTCCACCTCTCGCTCTGCCCTCCTTCACAGCCAAAATCCAAAATCCTCTCCTAGTCTTCCAGCGTTCTCAAGCACTGATCCTGGATGGCAATCCACTTCCGAGTTTCTTAAATTCCCACCGCCTTTTTCTCTCCTCAGCAACGCTCCAATCCACACTTTTACTCTGAGTGTCGAGCCACTCTAAACGCGTTTATCCCCCATTCACTTTTCAAACTGCTTTTCTAGCCGCTTGTCTCCAGCTTCCCCCCCTGGTACTCACAATGAAACAGGGAGAATCGGACCGATCACTCTCACGGCTTTGTAATCCTTCTGCCCTTTTCCGCTCAGACCCTTCAGACTGTCACTTTTTGCTTCATCAGTTCAGTGGCAGACCGGACTTTGGAGCCGCCATTAGCTGGCAGCTGGCTCAATCGCGCTGGTCTCAGAGGCTCTTCCTTCGTTGCTGGGGAGTTGCCTTCCCCCAAACAGCAACCCGGGGGTCCTCTATTCTGACACGAAGCTCTACGGGTTTCGTGTATCCACTGGGGATCCCTCCAAACGCGAGAAGAGGTGTTCGAAAGCCCCAGCTGGGCTTCTCCACCTCTGGACGTCCCTGTCCTGCCACCGGAAGTCCCCCCTCTTCCTTTTCATCGTCCTCCTCCTCCTTCTCCTCTTCCTCTTCTCTCCCTCTCCCCTCCTCCTCCTCTTTCTCCTTCCCTCCCCTCTCTCTCCTTCCTCCCCCTCCCCACCCCTCCTCTTCCTTCCTCCCCCCTCTTCCTTCTCTCTCTCCTTCTCCTCCCTTTTCACCTTCCCTCTCCCCCTTCTCCTCTTTTCTCTCCTCTCCTCCTCCCCAAAATGGTTGGAATTTTGATGATAGAATAATATGAAGTAATAGGTAGAGCCATATTATTCTGGGCCCTGCAAGATGTACCCTCCTTAGACAATGGGACACGCAACATTCCTTGCATCTTCATTCTAGTGGGTCACCTGAATGTGACTGGCAAGAGATGGTTGCTCAGATAACTGGGTCCCAAGCCACGAAGGGGGACAGTTACAACAGTTAAAGGGACCAGAACAACAGTCAGGTGACTACTACACATCATACGCACCAGAAAATTGCTAGTATCTAATTGATTCTGACACAATTTGTAGGCCTTCCCTATTTAAATTAAAACACTCATTTCTATTTAATGCCCACTTCCTCTTAAATATTCTGGTCTGCAGATGAATTAACATGACTAGTTAAGACAAATTTAGATTAAGAGATTAAATTCACATTTAATTTCTTTTTTTAAAATAAATTTTATTGAATTTACAATTAAAAACATATCGACATTACATATACAGAAGGGAGAGAGAAAGAAAAAAAAGAAAAAGAAAGACGCTTGATCTTACGAACCGAAAAAGGAAGAGAAAAAGAGATGTAAAGAAAGAAAGAAACAAAGAAGCGGAGAAAAAAGAAAATACATTTAAAAACAGACAGATATCCTTTTTGACATTCTGCAAGATCCAATTCTTTTACCTTAATTTAAATACACACATCTTGTCAATATCTATGCTTAAATTACCCATTGTTCATTAAGCAGTTTGTCTCTGAAGTAACCAATTATACCAAGAGTTCCAATTATCATAAAATGTTGAAGACTCTTTATTTTTAAGTGCTATAGTTTATTTATCCATTTCTGCACAATCACATATTTTATGGATGACCATTTGTTCTGTAGGTATATAGGGTGATTTCCAGCACTGGGCGAATGCTAATCTGGCCGCAGTTAGTATATGAATTGTTACATATTTCATCTTTTTAGGTAAATGTTTATCAGAGATCCCTAGTAGGAAGAACTCTGGTTTGTATTCAATTTGTTCTTTGGTTATCTCCTCCAACCATTTTCTGATTTTTTGCCAATATTTCTGAGTTTCTTTGCAAGACCACCACATATGAAAGTAGGTTCCTTCTATGCTTTTACATTTCCAGCATTTTGGACTAGTGTTTGGGTTCATTTTCGCTAACCTCAAAGGGGGCAAGTGCCATCTATAAAACATTTTGTATGTATTTTCTTTATATGCTGCCGATTTTGTAATCTTAATATTTCTATTCCAAATCTTTTCCCATTCTGATAATGTAATACTTCTTCCGATATTCCTGCTCCAGGCTATCATGTTCCCTTTGACTATCTCCTGTTCTAATTCTACTTCCAGTAAGTATTTATAAAATTTGGATATGTTCTTTTTGTTTGATCCTAGAAAAATTTTATCTAGATTCTGCAGTTTGTTATAAATTCCAAAGTCTTTTATATCTTGTTTGTATCTGCTATGAATTTGTATATATAACCACTGATCAATTTTAAATCCCTGTTCTAGTAATTCTTGTCGCGTTTTTAATTTTCCTTGTGGATCTAATAAATCTTTATATTTAATCATTTTTGTTATGTCCAAATTATTGGGGTGTACCATTGCCTCCATTGTTGATAGCCAGATCGGAATTTTTAAATAGTGTTTTTTGCATATTTTTTTCCAATTAATTAATAATGAGTCCCTAATGAGGTGTCTATGAAAGTAAGACTGCTTGGGTTTCCCCACTTCCCATAAGAAGGCATGCCACCCTCTCTGGAAGTCATACCCTTCTAATGTTAAGGCTCTTTTATTACGTAGGTTCACCCAATCTTTTAACCATAATAGGATAGCTGCCGAATAATATAATTCCCAATTTGGCAGAGCTAGGCCCCCTCTACTTTTCGCATCTTGTAGGGCCTTTACATTGATCCTAGGTTTTTTCCCCTGCCAAATAAAGCTGAGTGTAATCTTATTTAAATCTTCAAAAAAGTTTTTTGGCAACTTAATTGGAATTGTCTGGAATAAATAAAGAAATTTTGGTAATATATTCATTTTAATCGAAGCAATCCTGCCCAATAAGGATAGCTGCAGCTTATTCCAGGATTCTAAATCTTTCTTTGTTTGTTGAAATAATTTATCATAATTGTTCTCTTTAAGTGATTTACCTTGTGAAGTTAACCATATTCCTAAATATTTAACCCTTTTTGTTACCTGTATCCCCATCATTGCTTCTAATTCTTCCTTCTGATTTTCTGTTAAATTTTTGGTCATTAATTTCATCTTTTTTCTATTAATTTTTAATCCTGCCACTGCGCCAAATCGTTCTAATTCTTTTATTAGATTCAATCCTTTTTCCAAGGGTTCCTCCAGAAAGAAAACCATATCGTCAGCAAACGCTTGTAATTTATATTCTTCTGATTTGACCCTCACACTTCTAATTTCAGAGTTTTGCCTCACCTGTGTTAAGAGAGATTCTAGGGCAAAAATGAAAAGAAGAGGTGAGAGAGGGCAGCCCTGTCTGACACCTTTTTCTATATTTATTGGACCTGTTTGTTCGCCATTGATTAGTATATTAGCCTGTTGTGTATTGTAGATTGTTGTTATAATGTTTTCAAATTTAGTGCCAAGGCTCATATTGTAAATTTTTTGAATTAAAAAGTGCCAATTTAAGTTGTCAAAAGCTTTCTCAGCATCTAAAAACATGAGTGCGGATTGTTTCTCCGGGTGAGCTTCATAATATTCTAGTACATCAATAACAGTTCTTAAATTGTTCTTTATTTGTCGGAATGGAAGAAATCCATTTTGGTCTTCGTGGATATGTGGATTTAAAGCTTGTTTTACTCTATTAGCTATGATAGAAGTAAATAATTTATAATCGGCATTTAAAAGTGAAATCGGTCTATAGTTGTTAATGTATCTATGATCTGCATCCTCCTTTGGGATTAGCGAAATCAGCGCCCCCCCTCCACGAGTCCGGCATCTTGGCTGCCCGAAGTACCTCATTAAACACTTCCAGCATCAGTGGTCCTACTGGTTCCAATATTGCTTTATATAGTTCTGCCGGAATCCCATCTGCTCCTGGAGATTTGTTATTACTTTGGTTCTCCGTTGCTGACATCAATTCAGACCACGTAATATCTTTATTCAATAATTCTATCCATTCCTCTCCAATTACCTTGTCATTCGTCTCCTCTAAATAAGTTCTTATTTTGTCTTCATTAACTTCCTCCTTTTTATATAACCTTTGAAAATAGTTGTAAATGATATATTTTTTCTTCTCTATCTCATGTTGTAAGATGTCATTCTCATCCATTAATTGGTGTATCAATCTCTTTCCCTTCTCTTTTTTAAGTTTATGGGATAGCCATCTTCCTGGTTTATTTGCATGCTCAAAATAATTTTGTTTGGACCTTTTCAAGTTAATCTCTATTTTATCTTGTTCAAGTAAGTTCAATTTATGTTTAATTGTTATTAACTGATTTTGTGTTCTCTGGTTTTTAGGGGATTTTTGTAGTTGTATTTCTAATTCTTTAATTTGTTGTTGGAATTTATTTTGTTGGGCATGTATTCTTTTATTTCTCATGGCATTATAAGAGATTGTCGTTCCTCTTATAATTGCCTTCATTGTATCCCAAACATTTTGTTTTGTAGTTGCTTCATTATTATTTTCTTTTAGGAAATAGTTTAATTCCTCTTTCAGCTTGTTAATGTACTCTTCTTCGTTTATTAACTGGGTATTTAGTGTCCATCTTTTCTTTGTTTTTCTCCTATCTCTCCAAATTAATTGTATTGGGTTGTGGTCGGCCCATTCATTTGGGAGAATTTTAATTTCTTTTATTTCATTGGCCAATTCCCTGTCCATCCAGGCCATATCTATTCTAGTCCAGATTCTATGTGGATTTGAATAATATGTAAACTGTTTCTCTTCTGGGTTTAGTTTCCTCCATAAGTCCATTAAGTTTAATTCTCTCATCATGTCCTTACAAGGCATAGAGAATTCTCTTTTCCCTTTCTTGTTCTTATTCACATTACTATGGTCTTTTTGATGATCAGCAATGGAGTTGAAGTCACCTATCATGCAAATATTCCTTTTTTCGAAGCCTATTATTTTCTGATGAAGATCTTTGAAAAATTTCCCTTGTTCTTCATTTGGCGCATATATTGCTACCAATAAAAATGTAATATGATTAATCCAAATTTGTATAACCAGAGTTCTTCCTTCCGGATCCGACCAGATTAGTTCTGCTTTTACATCATCTTTCACAAATATTGCTATTCCTTTCTTTTTATGTTTGTCTGCTGGTGCTGTAAAGAGTTTTCCAAGTTTCGGGCAAATTAAGTATCTTTCATCCTTTTTCGTTATGTGTGTTTCTTGTAGGCATATTATGTCGGCGTTTTGTCTAATTAATTTAGTTAATATCCTTTTCCTTTTAGGTGTTGAATTTAAACCATTTATATTAATGGAGAGGAGTTTTTTCCCTATCTCCATTTATCTAGATCTGTTTAGTTTTTTGTCTAGTGATAATTCGGTTTCCTTCTTGTTGTTGTTGTGAGATTGGTTCTTCTCTCCCTGGTTGTGATTTATCATTCCCTAACTTTTGAGGGAGTCCTTCTTTTTGGTTTCTATGGTGATTGTGTTCATCCTGTGGCTTCCTTTTAGTTTCCTCCTTGGTGTATTGGTCATCCATGCCTATTAACTGATCGTGAAAGTCTTGGGCCTGTTCTATAGAGTCTATTTTGATTTTTCTCTCTTTCCACGTTATTAACATCCCTTCCGGGATTAACCATTTAAAAGGGATTTCTTTTTTATTTAAATAATTGGCCAAAATTTTATAATCCTGTCTTATAACCCTCACTTTCCTTGGGATTTGTTTTAGAATTGTAATCTCTTTGCCTCTAAATGGTATTGTTTCTTCTCTGGACATTTTAAGAATTAGGTCTCTCACACACTTCCTTGCGAAACAAATATGAATTTCTCTCGGGCAGTTATGGTGCCTAGTATAACTTGTGCTGACCCTATACACCTCGTCAAATTCTTTGATTAGATCATCTTTTTCTTTCCCTAACCATTCAGCCAACAGTTCTGCCATTAATTGTTCTAGTTCTTCATTTTTCGCTTCTGCTACATTTTGAAATCTTAAATATGTCATTGCTTTATCCATTTCGAGGTGGACCAGGGAGTCTTTGGTTTCTCTAGTTACATTTCTAAATTCCTTCTCTATCCTTTCAAAATTTGTCTCCATCCTTTCTGCCCTACCCTCTATTTCTCTTATCTTAACTTCGTTTTTCTCCATGGCTTGTTGCAAGGACCCTATCTTATCCTCCACCTTGAGTAAGTCTGCTTTCATTTCCGCTTTAAGCTTTCCCATCTCATCTTTTAATTGACTAATGTCTGCTCTGGTTTCATTGTGATTCTTAATCATTATTTCTTGCATCTTAGATATTGCATCCTGCAGGGATAGTAGGGTAGCTTGTATATTAACGTTAGAGACATTAGACTGTTTTTCCCCTATTAGAGATTCTTCAATGGTTTTTTGGGTTGTTGGTGGAGCAGAAGTTAACGTAGTTGTTAGGGTCGGGGTGGTCTTCCTTCCTGATTTCAAAGCCGTAGTTGTCATGGAGGTCATCTCTCTTAATATTTGTTTTTGCTGTTGCACTATATTGGATATATTGTCCCAGATCACCATTCAGTGTTTAACTCCTAAAATAAAAGTTCTATTCTAATTCTTCAATCAAATATATAGATAGGCAGTCTGTACACCTATATTATAAAGGGTTATCTAATAATATATAATAATCTTTTTAATTAATTTATATACTGAATATCAATATTAATCACCAAAAATACATCAAATCCAACCCAATTACAACTTTAAGAATTAATCTTAAGTATTCTAAGTAATCTAAAAACACTGTTTTTCACTCTTTGTTGTTACTATTTAGGACAATCAAATCAATTGTCACTAAAATCTATAATGACAATATACCTTTTTTTCCCCCCTTTGAGTAGGTAGATTTATCAGACTTTTTTCAGGGGTTAAGATAGAAAGAGGAAAGGCTGAAAGAGTGGGGAAAGAAAAGAGGGAAAAGTTTACCTTAATTTCAGGAAATCAGTGAACAAGG